>JAKRZM010001190.1:160740-183825 GCA_036379175.1 Heliconius cydno galanthus | reverse complement strand
GGGGAATTACTTATAAATTTATTTCACATGACCAAAATTTGTGCACCACAACAGTAACTTTGTGTGACGTTTCTTGAAAGATATTATTAAATAAAAAAAAATTGTTAAGCCTGTAATATAAAAACTTTTTGTGGATTTTAAAATCTACTAAATTTTTTTAGCCTCACTCTGTATCCCGCATGCGGGAAAAATGGGAAGGGAGTGTTTAACTCTTAACTCTTAACGCAAGGTTCCCTAGTGTTAAAACACTCCCGTCCCATCTTTCCTCCCAATTATCGAGACATTGCGAAATGAACCCAACTGCTTGTCTTGTTGCCAGAGCAATAAAAGGAAAACGATGAATTTACGGGGACAATTCATTTCCCGAGTGAGATTTAAATCCAGAACGTTCGTGTTTACGAATTTACCTGCTGTACAGGTACAGCTGCAAACTTGCAAACTGCAACTTTGTTTGATAAATGAATGCGTGATATAGTAGGTACTTGGGAGAACTGTAGAAATAGTTATGGGTTCAATTACTTTGAGTAAGTTTTAAGTGTTTGTGAAGCATTATTTTAGCACTAGTAAGTTACGTTTGTTTTATAAAATTTATGTGTTTTTGAGGCTGTCGTGACGCAGTGGCGTAACATATGGCTATAATCACAAAGGTTGTGAGTTTGATTTCCACTTGGGCAAATGGATTATGTTACATTTTCATTTCCTCTCTTTGGTAAAAAGACAGTGTGGCGGGCGGGGTAAGGCGGGAGGAAGGGAACGGAGTCTTTCAATAACAACATTTAATCCACCAAAACGTCAAAACCGTCCAAATTTACACATTTACATATTTCGTGTAGAGTAAAACTCAAGGGGGTGAGAATCGTAAATATTAAATTTAAATTAAGCAAATATTAAATATTTTTTAATTTTATTTATTTAATATTTGCATTTTAGGTTACAAATCAGGCGCTTTTATTTGATACCCATATTAGGTGGCTTGTATAAATTTGTAATCGTCCATGTTGTTTTGGCGGCCATTTTGGATTAACAATAATATTGATTATATGCTACTTACTTCCTTATCATAAGAACTGATTGTAATTTAAATTTCAGCTCTGACATAAACTGGGAAGTGGCTCAAATTGAGCTTTTAAGATATCACAAACACTAACACACATACCTACCTGATACCGACACGATTTGATTTGCCATAGAATAAAAGTCAGGGTCTGTTGTGATATGCAATAGTATGAATACTCAAACATACTATCAAATTTTAAACAAATAAAAAAAATCAGCTTCACGCTGTATCCCGTATACCGCTGTAGGTAGGTAGGTAGGTTTCCCACTTCTAATTTTTAGAGGGATTGCGTGTTGAGTCAACGCCAGGCTTTGGTCTTGGTGCCAGAGGGAAAGAATGAAAATATTATTTATTTTTACATTTTAGCCTGTTCTTTTAATTTATTTTTTGGTAGAAATACATGCATATCAATAAATCTTGGTTACAATGTATTTTCATAGTGCTGGTCAAGAGAAATCAAACAATAGATAGGATTACGTTTGTTTTATGCCTTCATAGTGTTCTTGTGATCACGTCACGAATCCATCATGAGAACAACTCACCTCCACCAGAATGTTGTATTGTCATCTGCCTTACATACGAGTATCTATGCAAAATTTCATCTCAATCATGAAATGGGTGAAAATGACTTGTAAGATCTAATCTTTGATTTGAAAATAATAATAAATGAAAAACAAAGCTTTATAAAAAAATGTAATCTTATCTTATTTTATATATAATAAAACAGTAAAAGTATTTTGTCTGTACATTAATTAAGCAAAAGTATTTTTGACTGAAATTGATAGAGGGAGTCACTAAGAAAATCATATAACAAAGTTAGACATTTATTAATAATCGTAAATTTACCGTAAAACTGTACCTTAGTATCAAACTGAAGTGAAAAAAAAAATCTGTGTGTCTGTTTGTGTATTTTCGTATATATTTTTGAAATATTACATATTTTTCTTCAATTTCCAAAAACCTAAGTAACTCCCAACGAAACTAAAAATATTATAATTATATTTGCATATGGCATTACTGTATTTCTAAAGGCAGTGTTACACCAACTACCGGTACAGACGCATGCATGGAATCGCGCGTAGAGGGATATGGCGCGGGATAACGGGACGAGTGTCGCCATTGGACTTATTATACAGCCATTTTGTACGTTCTGAAAAGGATAAATAAATTTATGATTTTCTTTGCTTCACGCTGTATACCGCATATAACAGGATAGTCATGAGGGTTAAATAGTGGTAGGACATTTTGGTGAAGATATCTTGAAAAGTTGAACGGTGCATACACCGTTCAACTTTTATGTGTTGAGTGGCGGAACTCACCACAGCACTTTGTTATTTAAAAAAAGAAGTGCTGTCTTTTACAGATATATGAGATACGTAACAAAAACATAACTTAAGGTTAATGGCCTTATACAGGTGGAATTGTCAGCGCCACTTTAAATGAAACCATAGTTTTAACTACTCTATAAAAGCCTAATATAATTCGGAAAAAAAAAAATCTCAAAAATGAAAAAGTTTTTTTTTCAAACAAAATAAATAATAAAATTATCGTTTTTAAAATAAAACGCCATTTGTAAAGTATAACATAGGCACACACACACTTACCTGTCAAAGCGGCAACGTCGCTTATGTATGTGTGCGTGACACGAAATACAGGTATTGGATAAAATCGTAAAATGAAAAAAAAAAATCCTACGTCCAAACCGTTGAGGTACCTTGATTAATTTTTTTAATTCTGAGTTTGAAATATTTTACCCTATATGCAGTTTCAGTAAAAGGAGCGTTGCCTCTTCCACCCTGTATATAAATATTATTGCTGAAGCTAATTTAATTTGATTTTAAAAAAATATAATAAAAAAAAAAATAGGTTTCGTAATATTGTATAGCGACTGATTCCAGCGTTAAAATAAACAATACGTCTACCGGGTCGTCATTCTTTCTTATCAAATTAATCGCACCACCTTTGTTCCACCTAACGCCGCTGCCAGAAATATTAATGACTTTAATTACAAAGGTTTTTGCGCGCACATCGAATAATAAATAAACGAATAACCTTATAAATAATTTAACATAATGATAGGAGGCAGATGCAACGTCTGCAGTTGATGTTTGTAGGTATGTGGGTATTTATATGGGTAGGTGTGTATAAAATAATTCATCGATCTAGAAGTAGTCGAATAAATAAAATCCAAGCAGTGTAAGTTTGGAAAAATTATGTATAATTAGGCTGTTGTGTCTTGGCATATGAAGTAGTATGTATGTAGCATATGAGAGCCTGGGAACCTAGTGTTAAGACATTCCNAGCGGACGACTTGGACTCGAGTTTGAAACTGCCAGAAGCGCCCTTGCCCTTGGTCTGTATCAGGGCACCGGACTCGACGGCGCTCTTTAGATATTTTCTGATGAACGGGGCCAATTTCTCGGCGTCCACTTTGTACTGGGCCGCTATGTACTTCTTGATAGCCTGCAGAGACGAACCGCTGCGCTCCTTGAGCTCCTTGATGGCGCTGTTGACCATCTCGGAGGTTTTGGGGTGGGTCGGTTTCGCTTTAGGCTTCTTGGCGGCGGCGGCAGCGGCGGCGGCGCCGACCGCTGACTTGGGCTTCTTCGCCGGGGTGGCGGGTGCGGGAGCTTCTGATGCTACTGCTGCGTCGGCCATTATTATTATTATTATTTATTACACGCACACGCACGCACACGATCACTCACAAAGAGCAATAAATTGTTATGAACGCGGAAAGTATAGTTTATATTGATATATACGTTGTACGTTGTACTGGCGTGGCATTTTTTTTTTTTTTTTTTTCGGACTTGACTTTAATGCTGTTAGCCTTACTGGCCTTTACAGCGACACCGGGTGGGTAGGGAAGAGGGTACTCTGTCCCTGAAAATATGCAGGCACTGTGTGGCTGCCTGTGGCTTGTGCCTGTGGGTTCAATCAACATTCGGGGGAATATTTATATTATTTCCAGCCCTCCGCTGTGGTAGACAAAGCGCGACGTAGAGTTCCTCCTTCAACACATTTGTGTTGAGACATTGTTGCTTCGAATTTTGGGCGTTGCGTAAGGAACACACTCATACGCTTAAATCGCCACGCAGGAGACATTAAAATAAATAAAAATCTATAAAATTGTGGCACTTTTTTTATCAAGATCCTAATATCAATATATCATATTTGTAATATTATATTGTAAATCTTTATGTTTCTTTAGACACACATTTTTAAAGTTAAAATCAAAACCTTAAATATTACGGGTTCGATTCATAAAAAATTACAAAAACGATAAAATGAGATTGTTTATATTGTTCATTTTCATCTTAATGAAAATTTTAAATTACCTTAGCAATAGTAGCACCCGTGTAATTAGCATCGTACTCTGACGTTACCGGTGGCATAGTGGTCGGGGTGGTGCAGGTCGGTATTGACATATTACGCAGAGTCTCATTCAGTTTCCTCGTTAAATTCGTTTCGAACTCACCAGCTAGACCCGCTATAATTTGTAAAAGCCTAGGAATATCTAATTCAGCGGACTTGTTAGATTTTTGCGCAGTAAGTGCTGCTGTTTCTATTGTTGTTTCAGTAGCATCTAAGCCATAAAGCATAATTGTTTCCGTTGAACTCCCTATTCTCGCATTTCCTTTTAGTGTGGACAAATCAATTTCAAAATCTTCAGATACAGTTACAGTGTCAGGTATTTTAGTCGTTGTTTCTGTAATTTCTGCGGGTAATGTTGATATTGTTGGTGGTTGCGAAATTTCCGTAGTTGTTTCGATTGTGGTTACTTCGGGAGAAGTTTCAGGCTCAAAAAACTGTAAGGTAGCCTTTGATAATAGATTGTATTCGGATTTTGTATTAGGTAGTGTGGTAGGATTTGGTCTCGTGTAAGTAGTAGATGTCATCTCTCTACGATATGAAGGTTCCTCTTCTTCTTCAATTTGTTCTTCATCATTTATATGTGCATCATATTTTGATCTCCTTCTTTTATTTTTAGGTATTGTGCTTACACTTTTCTTAAGTTTTTTATTTTTTGTTCGTGATTTTGTTTGATATTTGTTTAGATCTGGTAAGAGTTTTGTGAAACGTGATTGATTCAGGAAAGATACTTCAAAAACTCTGGCATCATATGTCGGTATATTAAAGTTGTCATCTTTTAAGGTTGTATATGGCGTAAACGGATGTTCAGCTCCCATACGAGAAAACAATTCTTTTATGGCTCCTATTAAAGTTATTAATGATATATTAAAAAGTTATCTTAACTGCTGAACTTTTAAAATAAATTTTATTGTTAACATTTTTAGAATATATTTTCAATAATAATTAAAAATACACTCATACATGCATAGTTCATACACATATACAAGTACACAATTACAAAAAACCTCAGAATATTTTATAAAAAAATATTCATATGTGAATGCTTATACTTTTTAGCTTCACGCTGTTGAAATAAAAATATAAATTTATTCATTTATTCGTGTGGAAATCGAACCCACAATCTGTCTTTTTTAGGCCCACGCCTGTGTGACAAATATAATAATATACCTTTAACTTCTTTAATTTCAGACAGGCTTAAGGCTCTAGTGACCATCTTTTTTTGAAATCTTCTCCCTTTATTTCCTTCTGATTCACCTATTTTACTATTTGTGGTTGTTTGTCCTATAATTTATATTAGAGTTTAATAAAACATTAGTGCAGGTAAAATACACTGAATTTTCTGGATACGCTAGTACAATATAGGAGGTTGCGGCGTTCAGGCAGGATCACAAATCACGGATTAAGGGTTAGTCTTTTGGCGTAAGGAATCTATAGGTAATTTACGTGATATACCGACACGGCTATCCTGACATTTTAAGTCTGTAGTTCGACGAACGCCTTACGCCTGAAGCTCAGATATTGGACGCCAAGACTTTAAGCCTGAAGCCCAGACAGTGAACGCCAAGGCTAGATAAGTCTCTAGTTGAGATAGTATTAAGTATTATATTTATTATATTGTTGTATTAAGGATCAAAGATCAAGGATCAAGGACCAACGATCACAGATTAGCTTAAGAGTAAAGTTTAAAGGTAAGAATAATCCTTATCGAATAGAACTTGAAACGAAAACCGCATGTTTCTCGGAAAAAAAAGGCCAAAGAGATGTTAACAACGTAAGTAAGCTGCAAAAATGGTATTTATGAACGCCAGAGAGACGGGATTCCCGCTAAGTTTTAAGTTTTTATACATTTACCTACCATAATCATAGTACGTATAATAATAATCGACGTCGTCATCATCAAAATCCTCCAGCTCTTCAAAATCATCATAAGCCATAATTTTATTTAAAACAAGAACAGCACTAAGAATTTGTATCCAGAACATTTGTCCCGGAGACCACAGAAAACGGGGAATTACTTATTAATTTTCTTCTCATGATCAAAATCTGTGCTCCACAACAGTAATTTTGTGTGACGTTTCTTGAAAGAAATAATTAAATAAAAAGAATTTTGTTGAGCATGTTGCCTGTAATATAAAAACTTTTTATGGATTTTAAATTCTATTAATCTTTTTACCTTCACACTGTATCCCGCATATGGCAAGTAAGAAGAATGGAAGGGAGTGTCTTAACTCTTTAAACTAGGCTCCCTATAGAACCTAGTGTTAAAACACTCCCTTCTCAACTTTCCGCTCAATTATCGAGACATTGTGAAATGAACTCAACTGCTTAGTCTTGTTGCCAGAGCAAAAAAAAGAAAAAGATGAATTTACGGGAACAATTCATTCTCCGAGTGAGAAATAATCCCAGGACCGTCGTGTTTACGATTTTCAAAAATTCAAAATGTACAACTGCTAAATGCCAGTCTCTTTTGTAAAATTCCTTTTTAGATTTTAATAACTATGAAATGATAAATAATCTTTAAATGGAGATAAAGATTTTAAAACAATAAGTATAAATTTTTGATTTTCTTTTTTTACGCTTTCTACGGAGTGTGTCAATCGAAATTTAATAATGTACAAAATGATAATTTCAATATACCTCAACTAAACGTTTATAAGGAAAAAAATATAAATTGCAGTTAGAATTTATTTGAGCCGCTTTGCACAATAAACACATTTGCGGAATGCCCCCGTATCACAGTAAAAGTTTGGTGATAACACTAAATTAGCTATAATAGGCTGAATGCGGAAGCTGGCTGAATAAAGTGATGCCTTTCCCTCTATCCGCGACAACATGGCGCCGGTCCGACGGGCGCCGAATTTTCCCNATCATATGTCGGTATATTAAAGTTGTCATCTTTTAAGGTTGTATATGGCGTAAACGGATGTTCAGCTCCCATACGAGAAAACAATTCTTTTATGGCTCCTATTAAAGTTGTTAATGATATATTAAAAAGTTATCTTAACTGCTGAACTTTTCAAATAAATTTTATTGTTAACATTTTTAGAATATATTTTCAATAATAATTAAAAATACACTCATAAGCATGCATGGTTCATACACACATACGAGTATACAATTACAAAAACCCTCAGAATATTTTATAAAAAATTATTCATACGTGAATGCTTATACTTTTTAGCTTCACGCTGTTGAAATGAAAATATATTTTTTTTCATTTATTCGAATGGAAATCGAACCCACAATTTGTCGTTTTATAGCCCCACGCCTGTGTGACAAATATAATAATATACCTTTAACTTCTTTAATTTCGGACAGACTTAAGGCTCTAGTGACCATCTTTTCTTGAAATCTTCTCGCTTTATTTCCTTCCGCTTCACCTATTTTACCGTTTGTGGTTGTTTGTCCTATAATTTATATTAGAATATAATAAAACATAAGTAACAAAATACACAGATTTTTCTGGATACGCTAATACAAGATAGGAGGTTCTTATCAGTAGCGGCGTTAAGGCAGGATCACGGATAAGTTTTAAGGATCACAAATCACGGATTAAGGGTTAGTCTTTTGGCGTAAGGAATCTATAGGTAATTTACATGAAATACCGACACGGCTATTCTAAAATTCGCACGGCCTCGTGCGACCATAAAATCAACGCTCGTGAAACCTGATAGTTGCTTATTATTCGTCCGCGATTCCATTTTAACGCCAAAACCATGTTAGGTACAGACCTACGTTCGACGAACGCCAGGACAATTTTCCCGAAGTTCGATAATAGAATGACAAAGCCTTACGCCTGAAGCTCAGATATTGGACGCCAAGACTTTAAGCCTGAAGCCCAGACGATGAACGCCAAGGCTAGATAAGTCTGTACGTCAGATGGTATTAAGTATTATATTTATGATATTGTTGTATTAAGGATCAAATATCAAATATCAAAGATCAAGGATCAAGGACCAACGATCACAGATTAGCTTTACTCTTAAATCACAGATTTAAGAGTAAAGTTTAAACGTAAGAATAATCCTTATCGAATTGAACTTGAACCGAGAACCGTGTTTCTCGGTAAAACAAAGCCACAGAGATGCTAACAACGTAAGTAAGCTCCAAAAACGGTATTTATGAACGCCACAAATACGTGATTCCCGCTAAGTTTTAAATTTTTATACATTTACCTACCATAATCATAGTACGTATAATAATAATCGACGTCGTCATCATCAAAATCCTCCAGCTCTTCAAAATCATCGTAAGCCATAATTTCATTTAAAACAAGAACAGCACTAAGAATTTGTATCCAGAACATTTGTCCCGGAGACTACAGAAAACGGGGAATTACTTATTAATTTTTTTCTCATGATCAAAATCTGTGCACCACAACAGTAATTTTGTGTGACGTTTCTTGATAGAAATTATTAAATAAAAAGAATTTTGTTGAGCATGTTGCCTGTAATATAAAAACTTTTTAGGGATTTTAAATTCCGTTTATTTTTTTACCTTCACGCTGTATCCCGCATATGGCGGGGAAGAAGAATGGAAGGGAGTATCTTAACTCTTTACATTACGCTCCCTATAGAACCTAGTGTTAAAACACTCCCTTCCCAACTTTCCGCTCAATTATCGAGACATTTTTAAATGAACTCAATTGATTAGTCTTGTTGCCAGAGCAAAAAAAGGAAAAAGATTAATTTATGGGAACAATTCATTCCCCGAGTGAGAATTAATCCCAGAACTGTCGTGTTTACGAATTTCAAAAATTCAAAAATGTACAGCTGCAAAATGACAGTCTCTTTTGTAAAATTCCTTTTTAGATTTTAATAACTATGAAATGATAAATCTTTAAATGGAGATAAAGATTTTAAAACAATAAGTATACATTTTTAATTTTCTTTTTTTACGCTTTCTACGGAGTGTGTCAATCGAAATTTAATAATGTATAAAACGATAATTTCAATATATCTCAACTAAACCTTATTTATAAAAATAACATGTTTATAAGGAAAAAAATATAAATTGCAGTTACAATTTATTTGAGCCGCTTTGCACAATAAACACATTTGCGGAATGCCCCCGTATCACAGTAAAAGTTTGGTGATAACACTAAATTAGCTATAATAGGCTGAATGCGGAAGCTGGCTGAATAAAGTGATGCCTTTCCCTCTATCCGCGACAACATGGCGCCGGTCCGACGGGCGCCGAATTTTCCCGCGCGCGACGTCAAAATGACATAACGTAGAAAATTTTGCTAAAACGAATTTAATCTTATTTTCATGGGTTCTAAATGTATTTTGCCATTTTGTACATAATATTGACTTTTATTCATTGCGTTTTGGGTGGCTTTTAGTTGATTTTATATGAATTTTTACTTTATTAAAGTATAAATAAGGTTTCGTTTCGTACAGTGAAGAAAAGAAAATTTGTATTGACTAATGTTTTTCGAGGCGAAGTCTTGTCTGGGTGGCGCCAGGATCTTACAAGGTATTTTCTAGCGATTTTCTGCCTTAACTATATATAATAAGGTCGAGATTTGTGTATATATTTTAGTATATTAAGATGGAAGCTTCAGTACATACTTGGTATATAAGAAAGTGTCGTCTGCCTTTAAAATATCTATTTTCATTTGTAAGTTGTGTAGAGAAGAGATGAATTGTTGCAAGGAAAATTGTTTTTGGCATTTTAGATGGGAATTGTCAGTTGGTCCCCTCTTTTAGACTGACTTTAGAAAGAATTTTAATTTGTTTTATGTTCACAGTCTTAGAATGTCGTTTGTTATCGATAAATGTTAACAATTAAACAATTTGATTATTTATATATTAAATGACGAAATTTAACTATTTCCCATATCTATAGTATAAACATTAATATTTCTCTGAATGAGTTATGGTATTTATAGTAATAAGTTCACATTTGGTAACCACCTTCAACCATTGTATTATCAATTTTTTTAAATAAATTTCGTATTCCCATAGCAGTGGCGTCAAAGGTTAGATTCGAGACCGTCAGGTGATTGGTCCTCTCCCTTTCTTTAATTTATCCAAGTTAAAACATTAACCTTTTGTTATATGTTAGCCCGCAATTTATAATTTAATCGTTTATTGTGTAACGACGGGTTGTAGGATCAACATTTGAAGGTGGTTGAATTCATCGTGGGTATTTAATACAGCATCTGACTGTTAACGTGATGGCTTGATGATTTTCATACGACAGAGCGGGATGTTGAGTCTACCAATCAACACGCAATGTCTCGGAGTCGGAGGAAAGTAGAGAAAGAAGTGCGTTAAAACAAGGCCTTTCTGCCTACCCCCAGGAAAAACAGATAAATTGTAAATAAAATAGGTTCAANTGGCATTTATAGTAATAAGTTCACATTTGGTAACCACCTTCAACCATTGTATTATCAATTTTTTTATATAAATTTCGTATTCCCATAGCAGTGGCGTCAAAGGTTAGATTCGAGACCGTCAGGTGATTGGTCCTCTCCCCTTCTTTAATTTATCCAAGTTAAAACATTAACCTTTTGTTATATGTTAGCCCGCAATTTATAATTTAATCGTTTATTGTGTAACGACGGGTTGTAGGATCAACATTTGAAGGTGGTTGAATTCATCGTGGGTATTTAATACAGCATCTGACTGTTAACGTGATGGCTTGATGATTTTCATACGACAGAGCGGGATGTTGAGTCTACCAATCAACACGTAATGTCTCGGAGTCGGAGGAAAGTAGAGAAAGAAGTGTGAACAAGGCCTTTCTGACTACCCCTCAGGAAAAAACAGATAAACAGATCATCCTTTCTCAGAATATAATTATAAACCAAATACTAGCTCACTTTGCCAAATAATCTACGAGATTGCATATCATTTACTTATGCATATTTTATTATTTTGTAAATAAAATAGGTTCAAAATAGAAAAAACGTCGCCTTCGTGGCGTAACGTCATCTGTAAATGCGATGCTAGTTTTGCAGTCGATTCTTCGGGAATTCAATTTTCTTGCTCTGGTAAATAGAAATATTTTCGAGACTGATTTATGCGTAATAAGAACATTTTTGAGTTTTATTCTCTTATTTAGGCTCTTCTTAGATAAAAGAAGCAAGATATATTTTCCTTTAAAGTATTGTACATCGCCATCTTGTATGAAATAGCGGAACTAGTTAAACAGAAAATTATACGTTCAGTCTATAAGCTTAACACGCAGCCCCGCGATACCCGAATAGATGATAACAAAGGGATAGTAAATATATTATTGTATTTTTTTTTACCGTAAGGCAGAGAAATAGGGCACTTCGTTCTCTCGTTCTTCGTTCGTCCGCACGAATGCTAGACGTAGCGTCTTAAACGGTAAAAAGGAAAAAATATACACAATTTCTTAAAATAAAAGTTATTTAATGTATCAATGCGTAATATTTTCAATAAGGATAATATGGCGACGTTTTCCAAAATGCAATGTTAAGGGTTCTATAATTTCTGTCGAAGTCTTTCAGGAACTGCTTGTCTTCTTCTTTCAATTGAAAATCAAAAATGTCGAAGTTATGCTCTATGTGCCCTTTATCCTCTGCTTTTGGTATGGGGACGACACCAAGTTCATACTATAAGAAAAAAACATACTTTAAAAGTAATTGGGGACCCTACGCGGCCCGCTTGGATAGTAAACGATATAGAACATATTTTTTGGGTAAGAATTTAACCAAATGTAAATAGTTGTAAATATGGAGGCCGTGGAGGTGAAGTCATATGAGGCGTCGATTGTACACATGATGAATTGATTCTCAGGAGTTTGCCATTCTGGTAGACAATGCACGTCGTTAAGTACCGCTAATGAACGTCCAATGTAAAATGTAAAAGTGAGGAACGGAGTGTTTTAACAATATGTTACAATATGCTACTATGTGCCCAATGAAACAACACCTAAGACAATTATAGTAACAACGTTCTCTATTCATAGTAACAAATAATTCTATTTAAATACATAGAAACAGAAACTGTATTGAATGATAAATCCCGAATACGTTTTTTTAAATGTTTTACACCTCGTAATATTAATAATATATTACTCACCAAGTATCTAAGATTAAGCTGAGGTACAGTCTTCCCATACTTCTTGGCCATTGCAACCAGTTCAGCATCAGTAACTCTGGGTGGTGGAGATAGAGAAGTGGCTTTTGAAGGGAATAGAGATCCAAAAGGAGTGTAGCCCATAATTACAATTCCATGTTTTTTGGCATACTCTCGAAGACAGTCCTGCTGGATGTTTAAGTTAACCTGGATATAGAACAAAATTGGTTAATGTCATGTGATTTAAATTTTATTGTGAGAGCCCATGATATGAACAACAGAAAGGGGAGCTTGTTTACAAGGTTCCACTTATTTACTTAGTAAATGTGAATTCCTATAAATTAAAAACTAAAGGACTGTCTTAAAAAAGGTATCAAATGTATAAGTAAAAAAAATCCAACTATTCAAAAATTATTAAAATCGATCAATTAAGTAGTTAAAAATTATTAAATCTTTTATTGTTAGAATGATATTATCCTTAAACGTGGTGTGTCACTTTCGACAGCCTGCTTAGAGTAGAGCGCGGGGACCTGCGTGCGCCTATTAGGGCCAGGTAACTATGCGATCACTTCCCAAAGCTAATCGCCCTTGGAGATATTTTAAAATGGTAGACAGCCCCTAATCCTCAAAAAGACATACCTCGACTTGTAACACAGCAGGCTTTACTTTACTGTGTCGTATGAGACGGTCCAACTGTGGTTGGTTGAAATTGGCCACTCCAATGGACTTTGTCAGTCCAAGTTTCTGTGCCTCAATCATTCCTTTCCATGTCTCCAGATAATCAATGTCAGATAAACTCAAGTTCGACTGAAAGTCAATAAATTATTAAAGATTTTTGACAAAAGTGTACGTCCAGTGAATTTCTAATAAAATTTGTTTTGAATAAATCACACACAATACACAATGATATTATTTTTGTTGTACAACCTTACGTTATATCTTGCATAATAGGGTACAGAGAGAATGTAGTGACAAGATACTCTGTGCCTGAATTTAACATACACGTTAATGTTACGTGCTTAGTGATAAAACTCTTGAGTTTTACTCTGCGGTAAAGTATGAAAAAAAATAAAATAATTTAAATATAAACATTTGCCTCGGTAGCGATAGAATCTACAACCTTTTGTCTAAATAGCCTCAGATACTCTTTTAAGTTTCCAAATATCTAAAAAGTTATATCTTGATAAAATAATAGATTCTTAGAGCAAAAAAATAATAAAAATAAATAAATACTTACAAACATTGAAATGGGCCAATGTATGAGATAAAGGTCGACATAGTCTAAGTTGAGCTTAGTAAGCGACTCTCGTAGCGCTGGCACCACGTCTTGAGGGTCGTGCCTGTCATTCCACAGCTAGAAAAGATAATATAGTTTTCTTTTTATAGACTAACAATATTTATTATGGCCTTAAATAAGTATATGAGGCGGTAGTGGTTCTGTGACAGTGTCTGGCTGTAAACGATGGTTGGGGGTTCAATACACAATCGAGACCAAACGTAGCGTTCATTATCTCCATACAGCACGAATATGAAATGATGTACCTAGAATATTTGTACGTTAAAAATATTTATTTACCTTAGTAGTAATAAATAGGTCTTCTCTCTTCACAACGCCTTCGCCTATTTTCTTTTGTATCGCTCGTCCTACCTGAAATGACAGATTTATTTAACCACTACCCACTATTCTTTAGTAAATCTAAGGTTTAAGGACAGTGGATAAAGAATATTAAATTAAATAATTAATTATTAATTTATTATGTTATTGTATTCTTTTTGTTTTTTCAACTTTCCAAGACACTCCGTTTCCAATCAGTCTCTTTCGTTCCTAAATTAAATGAAATAATGAATAAAATTAATATAATTTACATAAATCATACCTTCGAGGCCAGTCGTGATATTTCATCAAAAACACATTTACTCAAATGGAAAATGAACCCCCAACCACTTGAAGTCTTACCTGATCTTCAATAAAATATATTGGTGCAGTATCAATGTGTCTGAACCCCACATCTATGGCGGCCTCAACAGCTTTTTCTATCGAATCACTGGTGACCAGCTTTAGTCGTGGTATCTTTTCATCACCCTTAAAAAAATTAACATATTTTTTCTATGATTTTATTCATAGCTTTCAAAATTTCAAGACCCTTCGTTTCATTTACAATTTTAAAATTTTCTTTTTTACAAAATATTTTACTAAAATATATGATTTTAATAGAATATTTTAATGGCAACAAATGGATTTAACCTAAATTCTATTTTTGTATAAAAGTTTTGCAATATACTCGTATTACTTAATCTAATTCACAACATTAAATTTAGGATTTGAGTGCTGTTACATCGTGTACACCGTTTTCAAAAAGTAAAAGAATATGTTATTGAGAAATTAATAAAGTACCTACCGGCAGCTGTTTCTCGGAACCCAACCAAGTTCCGAATGCCAGATTTGGCATGTAGTTATCATCGTTGAGCTTCACTAGAGGGGCTTTAGATTTGTCACCGTTACTACCAGGAACATTCTAAAAAGACACCATAAAATGTAGAAAATTATTTTTTTTATGCTGTATACTGCATTTAGCAGAGGAAACTCCGTTCGCCATGCACTAATCCACTCATATGATTTCACATCAACATTTGTATTATGACATCAGCACATAAGATATCCACACATCTGAATTAATGATGGGGTTGAAAGTTCGTATGGAATGGTATCGTTAAATTAGCACCGATTTTTATGGAATTTTAAATTCAGTCTTTTAAAAATATTTCATTGAACAACTATTTCACGGTTAATTAGAATTTACTCCCTAAACTGAAAATAATTTCTTAAATATATTTGATAAATATTCGTATGATTCAAGCGGGTGAAGCCGCCTGAATCTGCTAGTTTCATGTACATATGTATCTATACAAATTGGCTTATGAGTTATGAAAATAGCTTAAAATGGTTCATGTAAAACACCCGTTGCACGTTTCCATCTTTTTATCTCGTCTAGAAACGCTAGAGTGCGTCTTGATACTGTCTGTAATTGCTACTTATAAACGTGTAATAAAAAATAAAAATCATCTTCAAAATTAGAAACATTTCTTAATTAATATTTATTCAAAATAGACTTAGTATTATAACTTTGTATAATCTTTTCCTTGTATACGTCATTTGGTACATAATACTCAACAAAAACTCAGGCAGGTATAAAATGATTACACGATTTTTATCGGCGACTGCCTTAGTATAATTCTTCATATGCGGAAAAAAAACAATATTCATTGTATAAATTAAGGTATGACCATGGTACAATCTAAAATCGTATTTTTGATGTCATTGAGCCCGATTCCCTATTATTTATTCGGCAGCACGCTTTTTCTAGCATATAGCAGCATAGGCTGAGAACCTAGCGTTAGGACACTTTACATTTTTCATCCAATAATCGAGACATTGCACGTCGGTGAAACTGCACGTCGAACTCTGTCAACCAGAGGAAAGAAAGAAAAATAATTTAAATATAATCAAAGAAACAAGTCAATCGGGAAGAATCTCATTGTAAACGCGAAGCTTCAATCCCGCTCGGGAGATATTTTTTTATTTTCCTTGTTCTGGTCTGGTAGACAACACACACTTCAGCAATGTTTTGAAAGTAGGAAATGTCATACGTCTGCCATGCGATGCGAAAGAAAAGGCAAAGCTGCCTTTTGGAATATTTTTTGTTCTAAAGTGTGTTCAAAATTGTTATTTATATTTATGTACTATTTGGTTAGTGAAACTTCATATCACCCACTCTTAAGTAACTGAAATTAGATTTTTTTTAATATAAGTAAATCTCGAGTGCAAAATGGATGCTACGAACATGTTGTGATCTAGTAAATACTTTCACTGTACCACGATGGAATTATCAAATATATTTTTTTTATTTTTCACTCTGGCTAACAAATTCCGGTATACAGCTACTAAAGCTAAAATTATCTCAAAAAATTACAGTAAGTATAAATACTTGATTCCCCCAACTTGCTATATGTGAAAAAGAACGTAAAAATAAAAAAAATACACATGACCGAAAAAACTATTAAATATCATCTCGTATTTTAAGAAATATCTAATAATGTTTAAAATGAAAGATTAAATAAAGAATCTTTCTAAAAACAAGCATTCCAGTTGTTTTTCATTGTGTAGGTCGGTGTGGCGCAGTGGCACAAGGATGTGACTGTAACGCGACGGTTGTGAGTTCGATCCCCATTCGAGGAAGTGAAATATTTATTTAGATTTATATTTCATTTTTTTTGTTCTGGTGTGGAGGGAAAGCGCGTGAGTTTTTTTATGTATGATATTTTACAATCCAAGCCCTTTCATTTGATACCCATATTATGTGAGTTGTGCAACACAAGCAGTAACACGGCAACCTTTCAATAAATCAATTTTTTAAAGTAATGGAGAAAATTTACTTACATAGCATATCCCTGCACTTATACAAGCAATTAAAAATAATATTTTCCACATTATTCTGTCTGTATATCTGTATACAGGTTGTTCTCTCTTTGCTCTACAACCAGCGACTGATAGCTAAGAACGGTGCTTAATAAGGTTTTTCTTGTTTTAATAAAAAAAAAACAACATAATTATATGTTACTGTGAATATTTTATTAGTCTCAAACACGTATTACCTATCTCGAGGTTAATTTAGTAACCTTAAAGTCTATTGTTGTTGCCGTTGATGGGTTGGTTTCCATTGGAGGTAAAAATATATTATTTACTTCTTTGCTCTGGTAACTAGACATTACGTTGCGTTGAGTTTCGTCATTCCACACGTAATGTCTGATAAATTGTGTAGAAAGTAAAGACAGATCATATTTCGTGTTATTCGGCGGAATTTAACACTGCACTTAGTACGAATATCAGAGCGACAAAATAAAAATAATTATATTGCAGTCAGCCACTGCCTTATATTATTAATGGTCATAATATTCTTGACGGAGATTTTGAAGAATAAAAAAGCTTTAAGCTTATCAACTAAATTAATGAACAGTAGACATGTTATATACTAGTAATGGCTGTGACTTCGTCTGTGCAAATTTCAATAACTTTCTATTTAAGATCCGTTTGAAATAAAACATACGGTACATAAATAGTAAAGTAAATTTACCAGTACGTTTAGTGCAAGGATTTAAATCGGTTAACCCGTTTCTGAGATTAGTGTGCAAAATCACGCAGACAAACAAACAAAAAATTGGAATAATATGTCTCTATGTATCTTCCATGTCCAGACAGTGACCTTGTCATACGTTTATGTAAGTCAGACCGACATATTATACAGTTGTCTATTATACGAGTATATTATTCGTTACGTCGGTCTGTCTCATCTCATATATTACATAAGATAAACATCCTTAAGATTTGCCCATTCACTTTTGTCAGGGTCAGATGTGCCTTCACTTGTAAGAATCGCAAGAATTTGATTGTAAGCTATGTAAATATCACGTTGTTTACATTATTAACCCAGGATCCCAGGGCCCCCACACCAACGTAATTTTAGCAAAGCTGAAATTTTGAGGTCTATTAGTTTAATATGTAGTTAAGACAGTATGCGTATTCACTAAGTTGATAATTATCATGTTGAAAAATGGAAGAAATATGAGGATTTTTATTCTTTTTTTTCAGCTTAATATTGTATTCCGCATGTAGCAGAATAGGCAGAGGGAACTTAGAATTAAGGCTTTCCATTCCCCACTTGCCGCCAAATTTACGAGAAAGTAGAATAAGAAACACGCCGCAATTTACCTAGTTATCAGAACAAAGATACCAAAATATTAATAAATAATAATTCATTATCTCGAGTGGGAAGTGAACCCACAACCGTCGCGTTTACAGACTCACGCTTGTGCCACTTCGTTACGACGGTCTCTTGACGGAATGATAATGAAAGATAATTCTAATTTAGTCTATTTATTGATGCTTGTATTTTAAAATAATTCTACTTTTTTGGAGCAGCTTGGGCATCTTCATAATTCACATAAAAAAATCTTAGATACTTTTTATTTTTTTTAATTGTCCTTTAATAATAGGTTATTTCTATGTTTTCTTAAGTACTGTAGGCAAACGGAACCTAGGAACTGGTGTTCACCCACTTCGTTTCCATTCAAAAATAAACAATTTCTTTTTTTAGTTTGAAATATAATTATGTCCTTATTTTACAACTAAAACGGATAATTGGGGGACATCTTCCATAATCCGATATAGAGTGTCTTGTAGTTCTTATCGTAATCTTTAAGGAACTCCTTGTCTGCCTCCTCCAGGTGGAAGTCGAGGACGTCGAAATTTTCTTCTATATGTTTTCTTCCTTCAGATTTAGGTATCGGCACTACGCCTAGTTCGTACTGAAATTAGAATTGAAATTATATTTTTGTTCATAATTATAATTCACGGTGTTGAGTTTCGCCGCTCAACACGCGATGCCTCCGAAATTAGGCGGAAATAGCTTTTTTATTTTTTATCGATAAATATAAGATATTTTTTTAGTTTCAGCCATTGAAAGTTAATATTTAAGAGTGAGGAAATCGAAAATAATTAATTCTCCCCAGTAGAATCGAACACATAATCATCTCATTTGCAAGCGAGACGTCGCTGGTGCGCTTTATATTACTGGAAGAAGTAAGGCACGTTTTTGGCTAGACTTATATTGTATATGCCAAGAACACAATATGAGAAATTTCTTTAGCTATTCTTCACTAGATGGCGTTATATTACGAAGTTGTTTTTTAAATCCGAGTTACATATCTATAACAAAAGTTACAAATTGGAATCCAGTATTCTTATAATTTACTAAACTTGGCACGCTTCCACGCGTTCTAAATGTTTAAATTACTATCATATCTTGCGGAAGAAAGTGGAGTGTAATAACACAAAGGTCTCTCCGCCTACCCTGCTACATGCGTGCGACAAAGACGAAGAAGGTTATCATTTCGTCTCTCTAGTAAACAAAGTACAGAATTTAGTTCTGCTAATAAACACGAAATGTCTTAAAATTGAACGTATAGTAGGGTACATCGTGTCTAATAATAGGTTCCCTGCAATATGTCAAACAAAGCAGTAAAAAAACAAGTTTTTTTTCAGTACATACCAAATATCTAAGGTTAATCTGTGGTACAGTCTTCCCATATTTCTTGGCCATCGCAACTAACTCCGGGGAGTCAATCCTGGGCGGTGGGGAGAGAGATGTTGCCTTGGAAGGAAAGAGAGATCCAAAGGGAGTGTATCCCATTATTACGATACCATGTTTTTTAGCGTATTCACGGAGACAATCTTGCTGTATGTTTAGGTTTACCTAGTTAAAAAATATTGAAAATTACTTGCTAAATGAGTAAAAATATTAGTTTGCTATTTTCAAAAAATGGACATAAAACTTAATTTATATTTTATGTGTGCTCTAAGGGACTGTAGACTTGAATATTTTATATTAATTTCCGCTTGATACTTCTACGCGATTTACAGATGACAGACGGACAGACAGAAAAAGTATTTTATTTTTGAGCTACGGAACCCTAAAAAAAACTTCCCTTTTTTAAGACAACAAAAAAAAATACCTCAACTTGTAAAACGGAAGGTTTGACTTCATTGTGTCGTATGAGACGGTTCAACTGTGGCTGGTTGAAATTGGCCACTCCGATCGACTTCGCCAGTCCAAGTCTCTTCGCCTCTACCATTCCTTTCCAAGTGTCCAAATAGTCTATGTTTGTTAAACTGAAATTTGACTGAAATAGATATAAATCATGATTAATTTTATTTTCCCCAAATTTTATTATTTTCAAAGAATGTATTTGTCGTCGTGGTGCAGAGGCACTAGCGTGCGACTGTAAACGCTAAGGTTGTAGGTCCTATTCCTATTTAAAATATTTTATATTTTCATTTCCTCGCTCTGGTAACAGTACTTACAAAGCCACTTTAACATGCAAGTTCTGGAAACTTCGGCGGTGCATGGGAAACGGAGTATCTTAATAGATTACTAACGTCTCCTTGTTCTGTCTACCCTGCTTTATGTGCGCTACAGCTTCACGCTGCTGCCCGCTAAAGAACATAATAAAATAATTATTTTAAAAGAATAAACATTAATAAATATTTACAGATAACGAGAAAGGCCAATGTACGAGATAAAGATCAATATAGTCCAAGTTGAGTTTCGCTAGAGATTCTCGTAGCGCCGGAACTACGTCATCTGTCGCGTGCTTGTCGCTCCATAACTGAAAGTAAAAAATATATATTTTAAATTATCGACCCTCTCGCGGTGCTAAATTGATATAACATTTTTATTTATTAACCAATTGAAATCAATAAAAAATAATGTTAGGAGACGTTTATTCATATGCAGTAGAGAAAACTGCATTAAACTGCATTTCTGAGATTCTTAGAGTGCTCAAACGCACAGACAAACGAATAAACGTACCAAAAATTAAAAAAAATGGTTGTTTTAATTGATAAATATAACATATAATTGTAGGTGCATCAGCGATCAGTTACTTTTTGAAAATGAAGAACAGAACAGACCTTAGTGGTGATA
The DNA here is from genome assembly GCA_036379175.1 of Heliconius cydno galanthus. Classification (NCBI taxonomy): domain Eukaryota; kingdom Metazoa; phylum Arthropoda; class Insecta; order Lepidoptera; family Nymphalidae; genus Heliconius; species Heliconius cydno. The sequence goes on along the minus strand of JAKRZM010001190.1, from coordinate 162,799 downwards.
AACAGTTCTTCTCTCTTCACAACACCCTCAGCTATCTTATTACTTATTGCTCGTCCCACCTAGAATGTCCGATTTGTTTTATTTGAAAAAATCTAAAATTAAAATATTAAATTTGTTTAAATACTTATTTAGAAAGGGTATAAAAATGTTAACGTAGCGAGATTTGAATCTGCGCCTCTTGGAAGCCGTCCAAGCGCTCTGACACTAAGCCATATGCTCTCATCAAGCTACGTCGAAATTCTTATGTTGTTGTTGTAACAACTTATTTATGTTGTTAAAACCCCGCATGTCTTGTTGGCAGAGCGACAAAATGCATATAGTTATTTCCACGAGTAGAAACAAGCCCAAATTATCTCCCCAATATCTTTAGTCCTTAAAAAAAAAGAAAATGTTACCTGATCCTCGATTAAGTAAATGGAGGCTGTGTCGAAGTTTCTGAAACCAACATCTATAGCTGCTTCTACTGCCTTCTGTATCGAGTCACTCGTTGGCTGTATGAGCTCAGGAGCTATATCAGCTCCCTGGAAATTGGAATTGAAAAATAGGTTTCGGTACCAGGATTTGGCTATAAATTTACCCTTTAATAAAGAATCAAGGGATCTCTTCCGTGACGAGGCCGTGGTAGTGCACTGACAATTGTGACTTTGAGCCCCACTCGAGGGAATTTATTTGTTTTTCCCCACTCTGGTAAACAAAACGGCTGTCGTGGCTTCTCCACATTTAACGCACAGTGTCTCAAAAGTTGTCTAGTGCTTGAAGCTGCTTTTTTTTAAAATAATACTAACCGGTCTTAGATTTTTCAATCCCAACCAAGTTCCAAAACCCAGTCGCGGCATGGAGTTGCCGTCCAGGAGCTCCACTGAGGGTACTGCAATTTTTTCTTTTCTTTCTGGAACATGCTAGGAAACGAATAAAAATATGTAGGCATAGAAATATGTCAAAATATATATTATCTGCCACATTTGATAATTTAATTAATTATCTATTTTCGAAAATATTTTTGTTTAACTATTCGTTTTTACTCTGTTATCAAGTTGTCTATCAAACTTAGCTTCAAGATGTATCCCCAATGGGGTACGTACGGAACGGAGCGCCAAATGCTACGGTCTTTGCATGAACTTGTCTATCGAAATGAAAATATTTTGAAAATAAAACTTCCTTCGAATGGTAATTATTACCAGACCAGAGAAATGAATATAGTTTTACGCTGTTTTCCACATATAGCACGATAGGCAGACGGAGCCAAGAGTAAAGACACTGCGTTCCCTCCGCACCACTCAATTAACACGCGGAAAACGAGGAATGGAAGTGCCTTAATGGGAACCGAGTGTTAAGACACTCGGGAACAGAGTGTCTTAACACTCGGTTCCCAGGTCTTCTCTGCAGGATACAGCGTGAAGCTAAGAAAATAATTTAAATAATAACTTCGATCCTACCGGAGTCAGCACTATGAGGCCATCACTAAGATAACAAGCAACAATTTTAAAAAGTAGATTAAATAACCTTAAACATTGAATTGTTTCTTCTGGGTTTGTGGATCAAATTGAGGTTGTGATATAATATCTCAATGTTAGTCCTTAGTTAATTTTATTTAAGGCTTCAAACAAAGTAAGGTCATTATATAATAATATTGAAATGGAATAGCGTATCACTGTCACCGAGATGGTAGCGGGTTCGATCATCACTAGGGGGAATGGGAAAGAGTAAAAGAAGCAGGGGAAAATCTTGGTTAATTCTAGAGCCCAGTAAGACAATCAATTCCAATTTAAATGGAGAATAATCACTAATTTTAAATTCTAGCTCATCGTATTGTCTTTTAAAAACAAAAAATACTTGTGAAATAATTATTTTGATACGTCTATTAGTTTGTGAGATATTGTCCTTTAAACTACGCGCGCGACGCGAGATTCCGTCGGGCCGTAACCGACTCGCGTGACGTCACAGGTCTTGCAAAACTCGCTCGCTCAGTTCGTCTTCGTTCACTCGCAGTTCGCGCTCTTCTTTAGCTGGCGTTCCACCACAAATTTAGTTTCGTTTAATAAATAATATATAGATATAT
>JAKRZM010001190.1:36773-151816 GCA_036379175.1 Heliconius cydno galanthus | reverse complement strand
TATATATATATATATATATATATATATACGTACATATATAAGAGTAAACTATTATAATACATATATACATAAATACATACATATACACACATACATATAATACATAGATATAAATATATATATATATATATATATACACGATATACATACACTATATAATATATATATTAGAGATAGTTAGTTAGCAAAATGAGAATCGTTTAGCACACTATAATCATTAAAACTAATGACTCGTGTGTTTTTATTTGTAAATACGTGTAATAAATAATACTTGATTAACACATAAATTATGTTATATATTTGTCCGTCCGCTTCGATCAAATAAGTTATTTTTTTAATATCATAACAAATATAAAGTCGTCATGGTGAGTGTATCGACTTCGGTAGGAAGCTAGTGGACGGAGTGTCTAAGCACTACCTACTCTTTTATATGTAGAATAGGGCGTGAAGTTAAAAAACGTTATTAAGAAAATTTTATGGGTCTAAAGCGTTAGTATTGATTTACGGAAAATTGAAAATAGTCGAAAAAATTTGAAATGATCGCTGATCAGTACGCTGTTCAGTAGTTTCATCAAAAAATCCAAAAGGAATATAACACCCACTGTGTAAGCAGAGGGAACCCAGCGTTAGGGCACTCCGTTCTCCACTTTCCGTCGAATTCTGAAGGCATTGCGTGTTGAGTGGCGCAACTCGACGACGCCGCGGTTTGCCTCTACACCAAAGCGAAGAAATGGAAATATTTCATTTCTTCGAGTGGGGATCGAACCAACAACCAGTCACGTTTACAGTCAAAGTCTGTGCCTCACATTAAATAATACAAAATCTTACATTAGGCAGAAAACGGACAACGGAATGTCTTAAAACTAGTTCCCACCTATCCTGCGGGTTACAGCGTGAAACAAAAAATAAAACTTTAATTCTACTTAAATTGAACGTGCATATAAAATATAAATCCACATTTCCATACAAAGCTTTTAAACAAGTTTATAACCGAGGTCAATACTCAATCTGTCTGTCATATACCACCCAGTATTCGTTAGAGCTGCGCGCGCGCACCATGTCGATATATACGAAGTTACTAACTTTTGTGACATTCCTTGTCTTTTTTACTGTAAGTATTTACAATTTTACCTAAATGGAGAGAGAAAATCACTACAAAAAAATTCCGTTCTCCATTTTTCAGTTATTTTAAATTTACCTATATTAAATTGGATGACTTAGCGATCCTCTGGTTTGTGAGTGGGTAAAATAAAATAGGTTTTTACTAGATATCAGGCGGTGAAATAAAAATGTCTCTCTATTAAATAGGTGTCGAACCCACAACCACTTTGTATATACATACATATATGTTTCTTTTAACTCTTTCTGCTCTAGCTTTATAACTCTCTTTGTCCATTTATTGGTGAAAAAACAAGTATGCAGTTTACTCTTATGAGTTCATTGTAGTAGGCCCACTCCGCTCGCGGTGCTGGGTTTATTTGCTGGTTAAAATTGTTCTTTTATCCGTATAACAGGATAGGCAGAAGAAGCCAGAGGAACGCAACGCCCAATTTTCGAGGCAATGCGTGTTGAATATCTGGTATTCTGCTAAACGCTCTATCTACCACAGGGAGGAAATGAAATTTCTTATTTATTCTTTACCCAAATTAATTTGGTTCTTTTGACCAGACCACATATTTAAGGATATTATGATATCTTTATATTTTAATTTCAGAATGCCTCAATACAAGTGCCCAAGATAAAGCTGAACGATGGGAATGAAATGCCGGCTATCGCTCTCGGGACATGGCTTGGAATAAATAGTACTTTTGTATGTATATAATGTGTATGCATGAGGTCATAATGGCACAGGGACTCACACACAGCCGTACTCTTTACGATTGTAAATTCGATGGTTATCAGTTCGATTCTCACTCAGGAGGAATGAAATATTTAATATTTCTATATCCTCGCTTTGGTAGTGAGGTAAAGCGACTTGGGGACCGCCGCCGATGCAATGCCTCGAGAATTCAGCGAAAAATATAAATATTTGTTGTTCTTAAATGTGTCTATCTTACTATCACGGCTTATCAGATGCAGTCTGATGTCAGACGAACGGAGTTTATATACAATTTGTAAAATACTAGCTTTTACCCAGGGCGTCACTTGCTTCGTTATATGGTTCCTAAATATAGATGGCTTTGCCTAAATATGGACACACCCTAAGGACAATTCAAAAATAATATCACATATTTTTTTTATATTACACAAGCCTTAGGTACCCTGACAAAAATGAACACACCACAAATAGAATTATCCAATTTTGCCCTGAAAAGTAGGCAATAGCATACACACATTTAGGTGATTTATTGATATGTAGAATAGAATACTAACTTTTACCTAAGGCTTCGCTCCCGTAGTGAAATCGAAATAGCGTCGTCAATTAGTCTGAAGTGAGCGATAGGTACGGTGAGTTACGTCAAAACAATTGACGTCATGACGCCGTTAGATATGCCTTCTTATAAAAAAGTTTTTTTTTAATTCGAGCCTATTGTTCCTGAAATTAGGGTTTGCAACCAACAAACTCTGTTACTAGTATAGTATAACACTATAGTAGATACCTATAGATTTTCATCAACTGATCAAAAAAGAAAGTTTCAAGCCTGTTGCTTATACCTACCTACACCAGGGTCGAGTACCACCGAAATCAGACGAAGTGGAACAAGCAGTGAAATGGGCGTTAAACGCCGGGTACAGGCACATAGACACCGCCTGGATATACAAAGTGGAAGATCAGGTCGGGAGGGGACTGAAGGGCAGTGAAGTTAAGAGGGAAGATATTTTTATAACTACTAAGGTATTTATGGAAAATGTGATATATTTGTGGGATTTTTTCAAATTTAGTCATGTGGTTTTGTCAGTATTATGAATTAAGACAGAGTAGTAGTGTCAGTATTTCTAATATTTACATACTTTCCCCCAAAGCTTTGGAACGACCACCACGCCCGCGACGCTGTAGTGCCTGCTTTACGAGAATCCCTTAAAAATCTGCAGCTCGATTACGTCGACTTGTATCTTATACACTGGCCTTGTGGACAATTCGTAAGTAAAATAAAAAAAAGCTTAATTAAAAAAAATAATAATTAAAAATTATTATTAAAAAATTCTATGCTATAATGGACTATAGACCTGGATATTTGACATTAATTTCAATTTGGTACTTCTATGCGATCTCGACAAAAATGTTCTTGACAGACAGGCAGAGAGACAGAATTCTTTGTAATCTGTGTATGTTTTTTAATTATCCAAAAATGAATAATACAGACAGAAAAAAATATTAAATAAACTTATTTTACAGCTTAACGGCACATACGACACAACAGACTATTTAGACACATGGCGAGGCATGATGGAGGCCAAAAAGCTTGGGCTCACCAAGTCTATAGGATTGTCCAATTTTAATCAGGGACAGATACAGAGGATCTTGGACCATGGTTTGGAGAAACCTGCTGCTTTACAAGTTGAGGTGAGTTGAGAAACAGAGAGTAGAATTATGTGAACAAGAAAAAACAATTTCCTTGCCCTTTCGTCCCTTTTTTTACTATCATCCTAAAATCTTATAGTTCCCCAAAATGAAATTATATTTAAAAAAAAATAATAAGTTGAGATGGCCAGCTATTTGTAAATCATACAGTGAATATTGAATACCTAAAAATAGTGGAGTACCCAACACTTTATATTTCATTACTCGCTAACAGTAGGTACGCAGACAGAACCTAGTGTCGAGATTTTCCGTTGTTTATCTGAATTTGCAGCTTTGTTACTCGGCGCAACCGACCACTGAGCTCTGTCAACAGCATCTGACTACAAGTGCAACGGACAAGGACAAGGATTCGATACCTAATGATTTAGAGGAAAAAAATATTTTCTTTCCTTTCTGGTAGAAAAAGTATAGTTATACATATTTCCACCACCTACCTCCGTGCAATAATAAAATGCCAGATAAATAGCAATATAAACGTAAAACTAAATTCTCTCCAGATAAATTTGAACCTGCAACAGCCAGATCTCCTCGCTTTCTGCAAATCACAAAATATCGTGGTGCAAGGTTACACTCCCTTTGGCTCGTTATTCTACAACAAGGCCACGCCTGACGCTCCCCTACCAAGGATAGATGACGCAAACCTGGTGGAAATAGCTAATAAATATAATAAAACTGTGCCGCAAATCGCTTTGAAATATTTGGTAAGTATTATGTGAGGTTCGAAAGACCTCACATTTTACTTTTTCCTTTCCTTTAGATGTTTTCTTGGAGCCTGGACTTTGAACAGATATGTTCGTGTAAATGTGTCTTTTTAATTCTTGGCAAATTTTGTTGTAAGTAAAATTTCAGGAGTGGACACCAGACTTTTCTGGGGTGGGCACCAGATTATCCTGGGGTAAGCACGGCGCACCTAGCTCCGACCCCCGCCCCTGTTACACCCATGAGGGTAGGCAGAAGAAACCTTGTATTAAGGCACTCCGTTCACCGCTCATTGCCTATTTTTTTTTACATTATGTAGGAATTGAGGCGAATCGACCGCTATTCTCGTCTCTTAGAGCAGAAAATAAGTCGCGAAATGTTTTTTTTACTTAAGTTAATAAATTAGGGCCAATTTATCTTGTGCGTTTAAGGTGACAATAATAAAAGTTGTAAGTCACAAATTTTTGTATTTGTCGTAACTCTATGTCTATGGTATGTAATATACATGTCCAAAATTTTATATATTTCCAAACATAGCAAAGTTTATATGTTCCATACATATAAAAGAATATTCAATACGAATTAAGCATTTAATCTTGTGTGTATTTGGTTTATTACTCTGATTGTTATAACCCGAATCGACTGTTAGGTAAGGCGAGTCAGTCAAGTAAGATCCATTTAAATATTAAAGTAAGTAAATATTATTTAATATAAATACTATCTATGTATGTTGTTTTGTTCTCATTCTGTGTTATTTCTATTCCACTATAATCTATATTTGCTTAATTGCTTGGTAAATATTTGTTAAAATAACTTTATAAAATATTATTATTTAGTATAAACGCGACGGTTGTGGTTCGATGTCCATTGGGCGAAACTTATTTTCATTTCCTCGCTCTGGTAAGCGCGGCGTAGAATTCCGCTGACACAATGCATTAAAAATTCGACGGAAAGCGGACAATGGGGTTCCCACTACCCTGCTATCTGCTGGACCCAACGTGAACGTAAAAAATATATGTATTTAATATTTAAAAACAATAAACATTACTTCATATAACCAGTGACTGACATATCGCTTCCCTTCGCTTATCTGAATTATTTTTTTCCCTTATTTTCTTTTCCTATATACAAATAACGTCTATATAATTTCTAAGTATTATTTTTTTTAATACATTTTAGGTGGAGTTAGGAGTAGTTCCGCTACCAAAATCAATTACTAAGAAGCGTATAGAACAAAACGTCGACATATTTGACTTCGAATTGACGGAAAACGAGAAAGAAATACTAAAGAACTTCGATAAAGGATACAGGATATTTATAATGGGGGGATTCACCGATCATCCTTATTATCCCTTTGGGAAAGTTTCAAATTGATATTAATTTTGTATATTTAATAAACCAGTCAGCCCTCCATTATGTTATAAAACTAGAAAGTTGATATTTACTCAACACTAGACCGGGAAGTACTATCAGGGAATATGAAATTTGAATGGTGGTGAGTTTGGCAGTAATTTATAAAATAGAACCTAACTCGCTAAATTTATTTATTTTTTCTTGGGAATAATATAACAAATGGCGTTATCAATTACCCAGAACTTAATAGGATTTTAACTTCTTGTCAGAAGCTCCTATGAATATAATATAGCAAAGTTAAAATAGGGAACAGATGATTATTATATTTACATCATAAATATTAACTACTATAAAATCTTTCTAAGTGTTTGGCAATAGATAACGTTATTTCTTATATTATTCTGAAGAAAGTACAAAAAAATGAGCTTTATAATTTAACGAAAGCACTATTCTATGTAGCTTATTTACTTAATAGCTGCCAAAGCAACCACCATGCAAAATTCATTTTCCCTGAGTGCTCATCGGTGTTGAGTGTATAGTATATGCATAGAAACTTTCAGGTTTTATAATATACCGAAGGTCTGGATTCTTCAGGTCTTCGTTTGGCTCTATAGTACCTGGAATATTTAATAAAGATTACTTCCCTAAGCACAATTATAGAAGCACTAAACGGAATTTCAAAATGAATGTTATAGTAAAGTTGAGCTTAAAACATAAAAATGTAATGTGATCTAATAAAAAACGTATTTTTGTTAGCCTTAATCTATAAACATTATAATAATTATAATCATGAAAAAAATAGTATTTAGTAGGCCAACTATGAGTTGGTTCTATTGCGAATTTTTAAGGCAATGGGTAGCTTTTAATTCATATTTAAATAAAATAATAAAATGAAGTGAAATAGTTCTAGGATTTTAACCAAATAGGTATAAGGTTACTATTAAAAATCACTAATAAAAAGTTAGTTAGTTTAGTTTATTAATAAATTAGTGTAGGTCACATCATTGTTTGTTTATTTCTCATGATCCTCTTATACCCTCAATATTCAAAGTAATAAAACTTTCTATTCTGATTTTCATTATTTAAACATTCTGAAACGGTTTGAAAATTAAGTCTGAAGGGCCAGTATTTACCGTATTCGGACATATAAACCGCGGCGTTAAGTTTCGCCACACAGGGGCAGTTTCTAATTTAATGTATACGAGCGGATGTGAAGCGAGGTGATCACCAATTTTAAAATAATCATTTTGTATTCAGTTTTTATGAAATTACTAGCGGACCGGGACGCGGCTACGCCTGCTTGAAATATAAGAATATAATTTCTATAGAAATATAATTTCAATCTAGATAAAATGCTAAAAGTGACTATTATATTTATTTTCATAAGGATGAATATCAAAATGACGCGGTAACGCAAGCGGTCGCGTAGCGACGTCGGTTGTTATTAACATGGCAGAATAAATTGCTTGTCAAATTAGAAAGTATTTTAATGTATTAGTATATATGTGTAATGTAATGTTATATAGCCTATAGCACTTCTGAAGAATGCAGCTTTCATACAAAACAAAAACAAAGTAAATCGATCCAGTAGATCCAGAGATCTTAGCGTTCAAACAAACAAACAAACTCTTCCGCTTTATTATATTAGTATAGATAAGTTAAATTAATTTGGAATAAGACCACCTTCAGTCAAATGCATACAATACTTCTATAATTTCGTGTAATCATTTTTTTATCCAAATCTCACATGATCTCTCGATTAAACAGTAGGTATTTGCTAAAGTTTTGTTTTTATTTTACAATTTCTAACAAAAAAGTACTATAAAATACCTATTTTATTAATTAACATTACAGATACAACTAGGTGTGGTGCCACTACCAAAATCGCTTACAAAATCTCGCATCGAACAAAACCTAGACGTGTTTGGATTCGAACTGACTGACCTCGAGAAGGCAAAACTGAAAGCCTTCAACACTGGCTATAGAACCATTCCTCAATATAAATGGTTGGATCATCCATATTATCCTTTTGAGAAGAAAATAGTATAAAGTTGTTAATGGTACAGTAGTACAGTACGGTCGAGGAGTTGTGGTCGCCCTTAAGTTAAGCTTTCTGAAAGAAAACAATCAATACTGTTAAAAATTCCTAAAACCAATCTTCGTAGACAACTACTAGCTAAATACAGGGCAGCCACGAGGAGATATTGTACGTTGGTAAATCATGACAGGACAGTTGATTCGATTTTTATGAAATGACATTATTTTTATTTACATTTTTTAGGATAGATATGTATGTATATTTTCACACATACAATTGTCTTGTCAAAGCAGATTTAGAATTGATTTTCGGATACTTCAAAGCAGTGCTCAAAATGTTAAGCAGATATATCATGTTTATCTTAATTTTGGATTTATTATCTACATTTTTATAAATAAAATAAATGCATACTTTGTGAATATAAAATGCTGTTTTTTTATAAAATCTGGTTGTACACATACAGACAGTATATGAAACATGGTTTCTCAAGTCAATTTGAAAACTATTTTTTTATATATTTTATATATTTACATTTTAAGCCTATATAATAATAATTTATGTGTTAATTATTATCAAGGAAAAGAGCGTAGCTAATTTAAATAAAACTTTCCAAAAAAAAAATTTATTTCCAAAAAGGGGAGAATAAAAAAAATAAAAAGAACACCACAAAAGTGACACATAATATTTTTTTTTTACTAAAAGACAGAAATATATTAAAATATGTACACAGAAATAACATACTCCCACACATTCTAGTAAAAAATAGTGATACATCTAGCACTTACGTACAGACACCAGCAATTATTATTTATTTGCATATAAGCATATAATATTTTTATATATATACAAACTCGATAGAAAAGGGGAAACTGGTCTAAATACTAGAATATTTTTTTAGCTTTGTATCCCGTTATGTAGCAGGGTAGACAAAGTGCACCTAGTGTGTGAGATATTACGCATTGAGTGGTCGAACTCAACAACAAAAAATTAAAAGGCTTCATAAATTTATAGGCAAGGAATAAATATTCTTGAGAAACGGAGAGCCGTGTGTTTTAACATTAAGTTCCCTCTGTCTACCCTGCTGTATGCATAATAAAAATACATTTAATTTTTCTAGTCAGACCGGTTGGACTGTGACGGTTTTATGTACACAGTCATACAAGTATAGAAAATAATCTCTTTAAGTCTTTCATAAAGTTTCTGTTTTAAACATAGCATTGTAAGTAAAAAAAATATAAAGCAACCAATATGTATTTTATGTTAAGGTAAAAGGGAAATTGCAATAAATTCTTAAAAAAAATTGGCACAAATTTAAATATTTTATAACTAAGAAAAAAATCTCAATATATTGTCACAGATAAAATAATTAACAGACACATAAAAAATCAAAATTATAATATAAATGCCAAACAGTCACAACCTAACAAAGATAAAAAAATACACATTTTTTTAATATAATATAAGTTAATTATTAAATTTAAATAAAAAAGATAGCAACCGACATTCGAGACATAAATATATTTAACAAGCACTCCAAATGGCGTCATTTACACAGAGGTCATATAAAAATCAAATATATTATAAAAAAATAAATCATTTCAATGAATCTAACAATATTATATGTACACATATAATGAAAAAAAATGCTTAACTGTCTAAAAATGTCACAAAACAATAAAAATATGTTTTTTAAAGTATAACATGTAATAATTGAAGATACAAATCGATGAAGATGACATTTTATATCATTGTAAAATAGGGCAAAGTTTCACACAAACATTTCAAAAACAGTGTTAAACCGCGTAAAGTGAACAATATAAAGATAAAGAGTTAGATCAGAAGCTCTGACCTCAGGAATTACTAGTCCAAACTGATTTTTTTTTTTTATGGGATAGTCTACTTATCGAGACCCACTGCTAACCTATGGCCTTAGGTCGTTTAGCCGCTAGTTAATTCTATTGAGTTTTGCCACTCAACACGCAGTCTCCAGAATTCGGCGGAAAGAGAGGAACGAAAGTGTCTTAATGGGAACGAAATGATGTTTTGACACTAGATTCCAAGGTTCTTGCCTACCATGCTATGTGCCGGATACAGCGTGAAGATATAAAAAAAGACAGTTATTTCCATTAGACCACGGGAGCAAAGCCGCATGTAAAGGTTAGTATTACAGTAGTAAGCATATATTATGAAACTAAAAAAACAATATAGCGACTTTTTTAAAGAAAATACAGTATTTTTAAAACAAAATTTAAATCATTATTTTAAAAGCAAAATAGCAATTATCGTTTAAAATTTTTAAAAATGTTTGCTTCATATATAAACCTCTTCAATTATTAGAAATTACACGTCATACAAACAAATCTAATAAAATCTTACAAAATAATGTTGTACGTAAGTATTTAGATGTTTCGGAACAGACACACGTTTAGAAGAACTTCTTTGCTTGCGCTTCTTTTCTCTCCCTAAAAAAAAATCAATAGATTAAAAATGTGAAAGTTTTTCACTTTCACGCAAAAACTGCTGAACAGATTCGCATGATACTTTACAGTAATTAAACTGTTTGACAGAGTGGTTGTGCTACTGCTGGTGGGGATAATAGCTACATATAACACACTCCATACTAATAAGTAATAACCAAACATCCTGTACACTCACTTGTAGAGCCCATACAGGAACATGACCACCAGCTGCGCCGCCACCACCATCAGTAACATAGTGGTAGACACACATGACACTGTGGGACACAGTGGTTGCGCCATTACAGGAGGGGATGACGGCAACCTGCAAAACAAATATAATTAAAAAATCAGCTTCACGCTGCATCCCTCCCACAGCAGGGTATGTAAAGGGAATCTAGTGTTAAGACACTCCGATCCCCAATCGTAATTAATTACGAACGAAAATTACAAAAATTGTGCCGATTTTTGTATAAAGTGACATACACGTTGCAATGGCAACGCGAGTTTTACGCTTAAAAGAGTCCTCCAGTATATATATGTATAAAAACATACCTTTGTGCAACATTAGCAATCGACTGCTTGACTTGATGTAGGCCGTCTCTCATTTCGTTAATGACTTGGGGTTGAACGCCACCACCGCCGCCGCCACCGGCCAATAGGGAATCCGACTTTCTGGATACTTCTATTACGAATGCTCTAAATATAAAAAAAATACAATATATTAATACGTGTTATAAATATATCAATAAATAAATATTAAAGTAGCGACACGGAGTCACTTGGCACATCTGCTATATATAGACAAAGGAAGTCTGGGAATCTGGTGTTAAGATACTTTGTTCTCAACTTTTCGCTTAATTCTTGAGGCATTGCTCGTCGAGGGGCGGAACTCAAATCAAAAACAAAATACAGAATATCTTAACCCTACCCTATTTACGTCAAACAAATAAAAATAGAAAAACACAACTCACTTCAACTCGGCTATAGTATTAATCATGATTTGATTATTAGACACCAGCACGTCCCAGTCTTGTCTTGTCACAGGGAGAGTAGGCATCTGTAAATATATATAAAAACAAACAATAAATGTATGTCAAAAGAAGCAATTAGTAGTAGAATAAATTATAGGTAAGTGAATTTAAAGAGACAATGTGTTGATTTTTGCATAACCAATTTTATATTTTGACAACAGCAGTTGGTATGTATTTGCTAATTTTGTGCAAAAATCAGATTTTTTTCCAAAAAAATCACAGATTTCCAAATATCTGGCATACATAGATAGGTATTTGAGAATTGAAATAAATAGGTACTGATTTCCTCTACCCACAAACAACCGTTGATCCGTCGATTGAGTTACACCTGTATAATAAATAATAAAAAAACGAAGTGTTTGGGACTAAGTACCCTCTGCCTACGGCACAACATCATTTATAAAAGATATAGATACATGAGTAAAGTTTTTTTATATATTTAATATTATTTATTATTATTTTTCTCTATTTTTCAAAAATATTTTTTCAATTGACTAGTAAGAANAAAGAAAATATTATTCAATATAATTAAAAAATCAGCTTCACGCTGCATCCCTCCCACAGCAGGGTTTGTAAAGGGAATCTAGTGTTAAGACACTCCGATCCCCAATCGTAATTAATTACGAACGAAAATTACAAAAATTGTGCCGATTTTTGTATAAAGTGACATACACGTTGCCATGGCAACGCGAATTTTACGCTTGAAAGAGTCCTCCAATATTTATATGTAAAAAAACATACCTTTGTGCAACATTAGCAATCGACTGCTTGACTTGATGTAGGCCGTCTCTCATTTCGTTAATGACTTGGGGTTGAACGCCACCACCGCCGCCGCCACCGGCCAATAGGGAATCCGACTTTCTGGATACTTCTATTACGAATGCTCTGGATATAAAAAAAATACAATATATTAATACGTGTTATAAATATATCAATAAATAAGTATGAAAGTGGCGAAACGGAGTCACTTGGCACATGTACTATATATAGATAGAGGAAGTCGGGGAATCTAGTGTTAAGACACTCCGTTTTCAACTTTTCGCTTAATTCTTGAGGCATTGCTCATCGAGGGAAAAAAAACAGGATATCTTAACCGTACCCTATTTACGTGAAACAAATAAAAATAGAAACAACTCACTTCAACTCCGCTATAGTATTAATCATGATTTGATTATTAGACACCAGCACATCCCAGTCTTGTCTTGTCACAGGGAGAGTAGGCATCTGTAAATATATATACGTTTTTACCAATCTTAATAGAGCGTTATTCCAAACTTTTAGAAAAGAAAAACATATTTGTACAATTTCCAAGAGGCGCAACCTCAAATCCCGCTACATTATTTTTTTTAATGTTTTCTAAAAAGAGAATAGACATGTCGGTGTTCTGTCTATTGAGTTCGTTCCTATCAAATATAAAAAAATAACCAAACGTATTTGAACTACCTACCTGCGGTACTTGTCCCGGCTGTACTTGCTGTAAGGGCTGTCCCTGGGTGTGGCTGTAGACCGCGGTAAGCATTGACAGTGAGTTCATTTGTTTGCCTACCACCTGGAAAAAATTTATGATTATTATCATTGCTATAATGAGATCTCTTCCGTTAGAATAAGTCTATCATAACATAAATTCGTCGTAAAGTGGAAATGAGAAGTGTCTTAATAGTAACGTAGTTTCTTAACATTTGGTTTCTTTTGCTTACCCTGCTCCGTGCGGAGTACAGCGTGATGTTTAAGAAGTGTTTTTGTTTAGAGATAAACAGTGTTTGGACGGTTTCTAAGGAGCGAGGTTTCGAATTTTACTACGTTTAAATATGTATGCTTCCAAAAATACGTTAACAATATGTTCACATAGTAAAATATCAAGTGTATGTATACTTTAACATTAGTTCAGATAGAAAAATATTTTCCTTCATTTTGAGAAGAACTCTTAAAACTATCCAATAATAGAAAAAAAATGCTATTTAAGCCTCTTTTCTAAACATAATTCATTATATGTGAGAGTATATTTCTCTTACAACTTTACAGATTAAATGTCACACACACACATTAATTACGTTAAGCAACACTTACCCGAGTCGAATTTCGGATGGGTGTGCAAAATTTTATTTTGCACACCCATCTCACACACCATTCACTGCTACATTTATTACTCAATTCCTCAACAAATAGAAAAAAATTAAACTTACCTCATCAACTTTCTTATGCAAATCTCTCATAACATCCTGTATTTGACCGAGTCCTTGGAAGATCTGCCTCAGCTCCCTCTGGCCGTCTGATTCGAACCAATCGTCGAATTCACCTTCCTTGTCTCGCACCTGATGAAAGAAAGAGATGGCAATTAGTTAAAAAATGGATACAGGTTAAATATAAAAATAATAATAGTCTAGTACACGCGGGCGAAGCCGCGAGTAAACCGCTAATATATAATATATTATTTAATTCCTTTAAGATTTAAAGCAAATTTGGATATTTTCTATATAAATAGTTTAAATGTAATTTATACAACATAGCAGTCATTTGTATTAATTTCTTATTACAAGAATTAATAATTTGCAATTCCTTGCTCTGGTACCAAGAGACTCAACAATGCAGTAATATTTCGAAAATTGGGCGAAGCGTGAACTTAACACTAGGTTCCTTCTGCCTGCTCTGCTATAATACGGATGAACCGTAAACCGTGAAGTTGTGAAGTGATATAAATAATTCTAATACTCACTTCATCAGGATGTTCTTTTCTGTACTCCTCCTTTTGCTGTTCCAACTTTTTCTGATACTCCTGATATTCTTGTGATAATTTTTGTTGTTCATCGCTGCTTATTTGTTGTTGACCACCTGAAGGTTATAAATAAAGATATGAAAAATCGAAGTGTTTTTACAGTACGGTTGACAGTTCACGGAACGGAGTGACTTAACACTAGGTTCTGTTGCTATGTGAGGGATACGGCGTGAAGCTAAAAATATACATAGTATAAGTATTTTAGACATTCTATTAAAAACATTCTGCTTACCAGTCTGTTGTGTACTATGAAGTGACGACGTCAACAGATGTATGACATCGTGGTCGTCGGCAAGTCCTCCGGTAGCGGCTGATAGTCCAAAGTGACCACCACGAGGCAGAACGACGTTCTCAGCTCGGAAACAGAGTTCGTAGTCCGCTTCGTTGTTTGTTAAACCTGTTCGGAGGTTGTAGGAAAGAGTGAGTTTTGTGATTGGATAGTATTGTAATAATAGTATTGTGTTCTGCCCTATACGGCGATAATTCCTAAGTTCTTGCTTATTTTTTGATCCTGGTAGATTCGCTGATATTAAGATATGAAAATCAATACATTTTTTCTATTTATTATGTAGGTAAGTACTTTTGAGTCACACCAAAAATATCTGTTTTTAATACTTTGTAAGCAGTTTCAGTTTTCAAGAGACTTTCCGTTAACTTATCATCAGTTTAAAATTATACAGTCTAGTCTTTCAGTATGGGAGTCATACCCATGACAACCCAACTGTATAATTTAATAATTATGAAATTTTCTCTTCTCTATTACTCAGTAGTTACTTACCATTATGGAAATAAACTGTCAATGTATTGAGGTAGTATTCCACGCGAGCTCGTGTCGGGAACGGCTTGTTCCTGAAGTCTCGAAGACATCCTGAGAGGAGTTGGGTGGAACCATCGCTAGATGTAGATGAAAATAATACTTTAAATTCAATCTCCTATATTCGAACATTTCGATCAAAATAAAAGTTTCAATTGTACGAAATATTTGTCCAATAATAATTTCTTTATTAAAATAAAAAAATATATATTTCACTAAAGATAGCGAAACACAATCCATACAAATAAATCAATACCAACCTCTTATGATCAAAGTTCCTGGTGCCGTCATTGAGCACAGCCATTATATATGGATTATTGTGCTTATTGTCATTGTCAAAGGAGTCAAAGATCACACCGAGACCGTTCCACCTGTCAGAGGAGCCGAACACTTCGCCTGTGTAATCTCCACGTTGGGAGGTGTACCAGAAAGCCTAAAATTCAGACAATTAAAATGTTGGTAAAACAAATCTATTTATTTTATTTTATATTATAAATTTTACTTATAATTTGAATTTTAGTATTTATTATGTATCTTTTGGAATAACACTTAATAAAGGTTTTGGTTTGGACAGTTTTTAAAAATAAAATAAAAGTTATTGAAATGTAACTCAATTAAACTTTTATAACTTTAAGTAGGAAAATAGAAAGATATCCCAAAACTCACCAAGCCATCAGCCCCAATCCTCCCCCGTCCCGTGACCTTAAACATGATGTCCACCTCCCACCAGTCAAAGTTGATGGGTGTCTTTGTCCATATAGCACCCTTCTGACTTCTGAGCGATGGAGCAAGTCTTACACTCTCGCCTGACGCTATCGCATCTGTTAACAACAAATAAATTCGTAATTCGTAAAAAATCGTTACTAATTGTCTGACAGCGCACAGCCTAGCCCAGGGACTACGCGGCGTAGAACCCCGTTTTGTAAATCCCTTAAAAGTGTAGCAGAGGCATAAAAAGGGGATTTTTCAAAATTTATTATGGAACGGGATGGGATCATCCAGAGAATGAATATCCAGATAGCGAAGAAGATCGCCGAGCCGTCCATTTTATTTCAATGACAAGGAAAGTACTGATAAGGTATGGTATGGTTCTTTGATTATGGCGTTCCGAGCATACCAGTTGAGCAACTTTCACTTCGTCAATGTCACGTGTGGAGAAGAGAAAGAAAAAGGTAAAGGTAAAGGAAAAATATTAGTATATTTATACAGTAAAAAAAAACGATTAATCGGACTAATTACTGTTGTTACACATTCGGATAATCGAATGTATTAGGAAAAGGGAGTTGTAGTACATAATACCTTGCATTCATGTGTTTATTAAAAAAAACAAATATATATATCAAAGAAAATCAATGCTTATCAAGTAATTATTAAGATGTATACTTACTTAACGTACATACATATTTTCTTAGACTACATATATAAATTTGTAGGTATTTAATATAATTAGTCAGAATAATCGAATCCGTATACCTGAGGGGCCTAATAATCTAGTTTCTACTGTACTTGACAATAACCTATATTATTAAGACCATAAACTCCGAATAATCAGAAGCTTATCGTTGTTGTATGAAAATATTAGCGCCGATATGGTACATTTAAATGTTTTCACTAGATTAGATTCAACAGGTAGTTTCATTAAATAGCATGTAGCATTCTGATAGCGTTATTACTTAATACGTTAGATTCTATTAAATATAACATTTAATAGAATCTACATCTATCATGAAAGGTATTACAATAACAATGGCATTTACCACTTTAATGGCGCAATGGGAAAATATGTTCATTTCTTCGCACTAGTAACAATTCAAGCGCGGCATGAAATTCCTCCACTCAACGCGCAATGCCTCGAAGAATCGGCGGAAAGTGGGAAACGAAGTATCTTACACTAGGTTCTCTATGCCTACCCTAGATTTACAAAAAACCAGGTAATGTCCGAACGAACAGATAACAATTTGGTGCTTTTGAATTCTTTGCCTGTGTTGACGATAACTTTACGTTCGATCCTCTTCCCTAAGACAGATGAAATTTAAATATTGCCTTAGAATAACATCTAAAAGGCAGTCTCCTGATGACAAGATCTGACACCAGGCCTTGCCAACTAAGTGTTATACAATAATCGTTTGAATAATGGTTAATGAAAAGGATGATAGTTGTTTAACATTTATCAATCTTATATTTTGTAGTAGATATATCTAAACGTGTTATCCCATTGATTAAAGTAATAAAGATTACTTAATGACACAATAAATAAAGATTAGATATTTTTACCTTTTTTTTTATATATATCTATTTCTGATAATATATTTTTCTACAGATTATTAAAAATAAAGATATTCAAGAAATGTAAGAAATATATGTAAAGGCAAATAAACATATTACATATTTATGGCCTGGCAAGATAGAGAAACAACACACATGTCTTGAAATTCGACACAATGTACAGTGGACATATCTGTAATGACCTAACCTAGTGCACTAGAAGTAGTATGGTGTAATCATCACTTGAACATATTTGACTCTATGTATCTGGGGAATAAGTAAATTATCATAAAAAGATAATTAATTGCCTATTTTTTATTTGTTTGTTTTGCAAAAAAAACCTGATAAATAATTATTAAATAGATTATACCTAGTATATAGCTTAGCATTGAAGTAATCCCACCATTTATAGATATAGTAAAATGTACCACCCCAATGTGTCACTCTTGTACTACTTACATACATAACCTGTTTTTTGAATAAGAAAACAATTTTAAAAGAATTACAAGGGAATAATGCTACAAAACAACTCAAGCAAGGAAAGGAACAAATCGGCAAGGAAATAATGGGCTATATTAACTAATTTATATCCAATACTAAGGAAAAATATGAATTAATCTTCTAATATGAATAAATTTTCATATTTGAGAAATGAAAAACCGAAACAAGTCGGAGTCACCCTCCAAGGCTTCCCTAGCAATTTCAGGAGTGTATGTCAATATAAAGTACAACTTATAATAGTGAACACACTTATGTTTGCGGGCATATGCATTCATTTTGTATGAAATAAACTACAAATATTCCTTTGTGTGTTTTCCATACAATGTAAATGGTTTCCAACTAGCACTGTTCCATTTTTATCTTTTGAGATACGGAACCCTAAAAACACAAGAAACAATACACTTTACATTTAAGTTTTCTCTGATAACTTTAACATCTAATTTGAAAACTAATGACACCAATAAAAACCTTTTACTGCAATTCTTTAAAAAAAAATTACAAAATTGAATTTAAAATTATTAAATAAAACATTTCTTTTTATGTTTTATAAACTGGAAATGCTAAGATGGCATAATTCACACTATTCATATTTTTTAGACAATAATGGACTTTAATTAAAACCTAATAAGATTCATATTATATAAATCAAAAATTCTGCATACTGTGTAACTAATTTGTTCAATCAGTAGTAAAATGTGTCCGACTTTAATTACATTTTGATGCATTTCAAACAAGTTAATTAAAATAATTGTATTTTTAATATGATTTTCTGTAAATAGTTTGCCTTTTGTATGTAGCAGATATTTTAATTTTGTTATAATTCATAAAACTACAAAGGATGTTTTCATAATTTAAACATGGAAACTTTGGTGGTTTTTAAACAAAAAAAGTCTATGAAATATATCTGCTAAAAGGAAAACATTTTCTTTTCACATGTCCTATTATTCCTCCTAGAATTAATCACAGTTTTCTTAAGCATGTATTTCGCAGACAATTAGTTCTTGAATTAATCTAGGATACAATTCAAATTTACTTCACTAAAATAATTTCAGTTGAATGCAAATTTGTCAATGTGAATAAACAAATATCCCATGCTGTGGATCTCTGGTAACTGCCCCATGCCTACAGCGAAAATCTGGACAAATTGGACAGTTGGATCTGAAAAAAGTCTGACTGGTGCATAATAGGACAAAATAGGCATGAATTTAAGAACTGGAGAGGCTTTACAACCAGCTTAGACAGTACAAACCTGTGTAAATAAATAAATAAGCCTATTATTGACCTACAAGAAAAAAATTGCAAAAAAACCACATAAAAAATGAGACTTATTTGCACCTGTGTATATAGATAGTTTGATGACTTTGACAATTAAAAAAAATTATATAATTTCATCTCATACTACAAATATAAGTAACTTGCAGTATGAGAGGATGTATTTTTTTTTACTTTTAACTTTTAACAAAGAAATTAAAAGAATTTTAATGTTCTTGTACACCTGCTTGTAACTGCAATTATTTATCTATTTTAAGCCATTCTTGCAATCTATCTTGTTTAAAGTAAGAGTAAGTAAGTAAGAATAAAATAATAAATTCTAATATCATGAACATTATGTCCTTGCCAGGATGACCTTGTAGTCAAAAAATACTTTGAAATATTTTTTTTTTAATCTTTAAAAAGTTTTTCTGACTACTTTAGCTTCTTAATATTCACATACCAAGGATATTTGTCAGAATACTCATTTGGTAAGTTATCAATAAGAAATTAGCATACCTTAATTTTTATTATAATATACATATACAAATAATTAAATATATATAACTAACTTATTTGAACAAATTTATTTAAACATGAACATGTTTGAACAAATAACAAAGAAATTCATTATCAAAATTATAAATTCTATATATTCAATTCAGTATACTACATTATAAATGTTGGATAAAGTAAATGGATACTTCATAATTAGGACATGTATAAATTAAATGGATACTTCATAATAAGGCTTTTCCAAATATATATTTCATAAGGGAATAGTGGTTCTGGAAATTTTATTTCTTTAAGTAATTTTAACAACACTTGCTTTTCCTTTTTATGAAAAAAATCCATATCCAATAAGAATATACAACCAAGATGCTATTAAAAAAATATATCAGTATCGATTTCTTTAAAGGGAATATAATTTAATTCAAGAAGCGGGTATTTATTTAAAATACTAGTGTATTAAAATAACCACGAGTGCCGTCGTGGAACTAAAAAACGAGAATTTGACAAACACTCATCTCTTTCTCTCATTAACACCCCTGATAGTTCTAACTCGCTCGCACTTGACAAATATGACTGACGTGTCGATGTCACACTAAATACCGTAACAACAATCTTTTTTACTTTAATATTCATTTTTATAACACAAAATCTTTAATGATAATTGCAGGATGTACAAAGCATAGTTATTACTTACATCAGACACCATATATAATGAAGTATTGCTGATATTTATAAAGAAAACATGACTTACTTCCTCCATACTCCCAGAAAGGTACAGAACCATCTTTTTGTGCTAAATACGGCGGCTTAAAGGAATATTTGTATTCGAAACGTCTGTGAACTGTCTGTGAATTGGAACTCACTAGAACGCATAGCACTGTGCATAATAATAAATTTAATGCTACTACGGACGACATGTCGACTGCGTTCGCCACTACTCAAATAAAAAATTGAACTGTCAATCAATTGACTTGACAACTGACAACACTTCAATATTGCGTTTTGCTAATGCTACTTCACTAACATAACATTTAAATTAAATCTTTATTTATCTCTATTAATAAAAAAATATTTTTAATACTGGTAATAATAAATACTAATACATGTAAATTATAATTTATTATATATATATATATATATATATATATATATATATTTAATAGAAATAAATTAAGGTTTTTCAAGTCCCTACCTTCAAATTTTAAAATTGCTTTAAAACATTTTAAAATGTCAAAATCAAAAATTTGCGTATGCCGGCAAAAATAAATTTTCGTTTGAGATTGAATTCTGCAATGATACATAAAAACACTGCTTAATATTCCTCGCATAGCAGAAATGGCTTTAAAACCAGAATTAGTAGCGATATATCGTCTTGAATTTTATAAAAAACAAAAAAATTGGATACTAACTACATCTCGAAAAGAAAAGAAAAAATCTCAGAAGTGTTCTATCGAAAAAAAAGAAGTTGAAGAGTAAGTTTGGTTTTTTGGATATGTATCTCTTATTTATTTAAACAGTATTCTAAGTATATTTATTTAAATAGTTATATTTGTGTTATAATATTAGTATGCTATAATACATATCATGGCACAAAGTGTGACTGTAAATGCGACTGGTTGTGGGTTCGATTCCTACGAGAGGAGATGAAATATTTATTTAAATTTTTATTTCCATTTCTTCGCTCTGGTGTCGAAGCAAAGCGCGGCGTTGATTTCACTCAAGACGCAATGCCTCCAGAATTCGGCGGAAAGTGGGGAACGAAGTGTCTTAACACTAGGTTCCCTCTGTCTATCCTGGTGTGTGGGGATACAGCGTGAAGCTGATTTAATTTATTTATGTTACTAGTGTAAGATATGTATAATTTGAATATTTGTACATTATCTTAAGGTATTACATGTTTTAATATAATGAATGAAAACATTACAAATACCTACTTATTTTATCTCAAATTCATTTAAGCTTCTATTAATAAATATATATTTTAACATAATCACATTCTGAATCTAATTTATGATATTTTTTTTACTTTTTTTATGCCTTCATAACAGTTATATCACCAGATTTATATTAAAAATATAAATAATATTTTCTAATTCTTTTACACATTGATGTTTAGATCAACTCTTAACATTACCTATGATATTGACAAACAAGATAAAGAGCAGTCGAACCCTCTCAATATTGCTTTTATAGACAATGAAGGTAAGAAATATATTATATATATTACTGCACATTATATCCTGAAAAATCAGGGGAGGCAGAGGGAACTTAATAATATATAATTAATTACCCCTAGTCATAATCATATCTGCAACTGTGGCATTTAAAGTCAGAGCCAGTGGTATTCCATAGTGGCCTTAAGATATATATAATAAGGTATATAATTTATGTACTAATATTAATTAAAGACAAGTAATATATGTTAAAACATGTTTTCTTTGTGTACATTTTTTAAAAAAAATATTTTGTAATAATAAATTAATTATTTGTTACCTGACTTGACTTTGAATTTTTGTTCTCTTGTAACTTAAAACAGTAAACCGGTTTGATAGTAATTATAATAATGTTTTCAGACAAGATTAGAAATAAACAACTTATAAACCAATCGACAAATCAAAAAAAACTATCACTTGAAAATTTAGAACCAGTTAACATATGGCCGGAATCAGAGAAAAATCAAAAATATGAAAAAATCGATCAGAAATATGAAAAAAGCGTAGACTCTATAGAAAAACCAAAAGAAAATTGGACACAACATAGATTATTGCGATTGCAAATGGCGGCCAGTACAAGGGAGAGTGAAGAAAATAACGATGAAAGTGCAGACTTCAAATCCTTGTCGGAACAAGCTGTGGAATGGCGGAACTATGACGGTCTAATGAGAGGTGATTGTGTTGCTAACAATGACTGGAATCAAGGTAATAATGACTATTTTATTGTAGAATATTTAATGACAATAATGTTATATGTAACTGACATACATATCATATCGATATTTCTTTAAAATTTATAAGCGACGCCAAAAATATAATTTTAAAGGCACTTATAAAAAAAACACGTTAGTAGATAACATTTAGGTACAAATACACACATACAGGTACATATATTTAAGACAATCCTCAATTTGTTTCAAAGAGGCCATTCGTAAGTCCAGGGCACAAGTGTGCGACTCAAAGGTTGTTCGATTCCCACTCAAGGAAATAAAATATTTAATATTTTCATTTCCTCGCTCTAATAACGAGACAAAGCTCGACGTAAAATTTCGCCTCACGCCAATGCCTTCAGAATTCGGCGGAAATTGAAGAACCAAAATGTTTTAATCGGAACGGAGTGTCATGTCACAGGGTTCCTAAGTTCCCTCTGCCTATACTGCTATGTATGGGGAAAGAAATCTTTTAATAAGTGGTTTGAAAAATATAAAAATTGTTTACTCCGGCTCTTCTAAACTTCAAGATAATAGCTAGCTGTTATGCAAAGCAAAGTATTTACACACATATTTGGTAATATCATTTATTATAACAAATAACGGGCCTTTTTGATAAGATATAGACATTGTGNATTTTTTCATTTATATTTCTTTCATTAAATTATTTTTATTAAAATAATAAATGTAGGACGATGAGTGGTGTGACTGTTCAGTGGACAGTATAGGCGAGTTCTTTAGAGGGGCCGACGCCGCGCCGCACTCCTCTGAGTTTGAGCTGACTTTACCACCTTGTGAGTTGTTTATGCTTACATATTGTATAAATATTAAATGTATATTGTAGATTTTATAGCACCGCATTTACAACTTTGCTACAGCAGTTTTTCTTATATAAAATTTAAAAAG
The DNA here is from genome assembly GCA_036379175.1 of Heliconius cydno galanthus. Taxonomy (NCBI): domain Eukaryota; kingdom Metazoa; phylum Arthropoda; class Insecta; order Lepidoptera; family Nymphalidae; genus Heliconius; species Heliconius cydno. The sequence continues at coordinate 128,767 of JAKRZM010001190.1, read as the reverse complement.
TGTATTTTAGATGTGTGTGTGTAAATTAGTAAGTATGTGTGTAAACATACATGTACAATGTACATATACAGGCTGTAACTGAATTGACCCAATGATTGTTTTCAATGCTTCAGCAGATATTTTATAATTTGTGTTCTTTTTTGAAAAAAACAAGATTATTGGAGAAAATTGTTACAAATTGTTAAATTATATGTGCACTGGACACTACTAACATTATATTCCAGACGACGAAAGCCGAGACCAGGCGCGTGTCCGTAAACGCGACAGGTTGTGGGATTGGAATCGATGGAGGAAATGAAATATTTCATATTTTAACTTCTTCTTCTTCACTCTGCTATTGGGGTAAAAGCGCGGCGTTGAGTTCCGCCTGAGTGTAGGAACGCGCAATACGTCCAGAATTAGGCGGAAAGTGTGGAGTGGAGGGTAAATATCTGCTAAACCATTGAAAATCTCCGAGCATTAATCCTAACTTAACTTGTAATCATCAGTTACAGTACGGTAGTCGACTCGTGGCTGCGCAGATTTCTTACTTTTACAAAAGTTCACAAAACACAATTTTGGGGCGGTCATAACTCGGCGGCCGTACTATACTGTGATAGTATACTGACATCTAACTGACAAAGTGACCCTTACACCAGGTGTATCAACATCAGATGTGACATTCACGTGTCTCTCACGTCTCTCGTCACAGCAACTAGCGAGTGCCGCGACACTACACGAGCGCGTGTTGTGGAGGTTGCGCAGAGAGAGCGCCGAGAGAGAGGTGAGAGTAGTGAAGAATAGTGTAGAGCAGTGTAGTGGAATATATGTAGATTAGCATGTGGCGCAGCAGTAAGATATTTCCCTAACTAAAGACAATACATTTTTTTGTCTATTCGAACTAAATACGTTTATTATTATTATATTGAAAATTTTATGTGTTTCTATTTCTGATATATAATTGCCATAGGCTTATTTAAAGTATATTTATTCTTAATATATTCATACCTAATTTATAGTTTAATTTAATTGCCCTTTTTTCTAACAGAAACTCAAAAACTCACTCTCCTACTCTCACCTGAGTTGTGAAGACCTGCCCACAAGAGATGTGGATAACTTACAAAATTATGTATTTGTAGATAGAATAATAGCTGGCTCTCATAGCCAAGGGGAGATGCAGAGGCAGAGGGAGATAGGAAGGGGCAGAGGTAGGCTGTTAGAGAAAGATAGAAGTCAATTTTACCATAAATAGTTAAATAATGTTTATATAGTTTGTTTTTTTTTATTTTTTAGTTTTGATTTTGTTTGTCTTTTCGATTAAAAATTTAATGTTACTAAAGTATGTTTTCTCAATTGATTTAATTTTCGTTCCAAAATTGTCATTAATTTTATAGTTACAAGAAAGAAATAACTGTACTTATATATATGTCACATATGTCACAGTTTATATTGAATACGTATTTGAATTTGCTATTATTGTTTACATTTGAGGTAAAGAAAAATTGATAAAATAATAGCTGGCTTTCATACATAAGAAGAGATGCAAAAGCAGTAGGAAATAGCAAAACCAGAGGTTGCTCTTTTTTTAGATTATAATATTAAAAAAAGAGCAATAAAAGAGAATATTACATTTAACGATTAATGGTTATTCGTTTTTTTTTTTCAATTTTGTTGTGATAAATTTAGTATTATATTATGTATACTCATATATATTTTCAGTATTTGAATTTATTAATTATGTAAGTAAGAGAGATATATGAAAATGCAGAGGATTCGATTGTTTGTTTTTTGTATAAACTTCAAAAGAGTGTCTAAGAAATTAACGAAGAGAAGTTTAACAGCTTTGTATTAAATGATATTTAGCATAACTGTTACATATAATATATAAAATTTATAATTTATATGTAATATAATTTCTTTTGAAGGAATTTTTTTTGTTTCTATAATATTTATATTTAGACTGATGAATTATGTGCTACAACTACTGATGTAAAGAATTGTACCCACGAACCGTTCAGTAGTCATTGTTAACCACGTTTTCTTATTTAACTAAAAACCAAGGTTAATAAATCCAAAGAATGTCAAGACTGATTGAAGTGATTTATTTTTGCTAAAAAATAAATATTTTTCATGTCTAGTACGTAAATAAAAATATGTAATATATTTAAAAGTGGTGGTGGATATGGATTTAAAACTTTTTATATGTTGTTATAAAATATGAAATTGAAATTGTTGTTTTATTCCTCACTTAGTTTCATTTTGTATTAACCTGGAGAATGTCTTCTTTCTGTCTTAATCTGAGAGAATGGCGTATAATTTATATTATTTTAATTATTTAAAAAAAAACTTAATTTTGACAATGACCCAAAACTCCTAATGATTTTAATATTCTTTTTTTTTATTAAGTAAATGCCTAGAATTTTTATAAATTATAGAAATCTATTCAATTCTCAAGATATTGTTACTTCCAGTTAATTTTTTCAAGTTACTTAAAAATAAAAATAATAAACTCTCATTGTATAAAAAATATAATCTGTGCTAGGTTTTCAAACAAAAGAAAGCAATAAATAAAAGAAAAATAATCAATCTCAGATATTTTATTGCAACTGAAATGTTAAACTATACCTATAATATAAAACTAGTACAAAGGCAGCAGGTGCCAAGTCTTTTATTAACAAATTATAATATCTAGAATATGTACCCACAACAGTCGGGTCCCAGTTAATTTAATAATTATGTTTACTGTACCAGTAACCAGTACCCAGTTTTACCTTAGCAATAATATAAAAACTAATCTGCAGACAAATTATAATTAATTAGCATTAAAACCATATACACGTCGAAAGAACACACATTTATATCCATTTAATGCCAATTAAAATGTAATTATCGTCTCTAAGTGGCGTTTTAAAAACCTTAGTGGTACAAAAATAGAATCTTAAATGATAAATTACATATTTTAACAATTTACAAATAAGTATGATATGTTTGAAAGAGTGTTTCTTTATTTATATACATATTAAACACATCAGGGTAGGCAGAAACCTGGGAATCTAGTGTTAATGCACTCTTTTCCCATTAAGACACTTTCGCTCCCAATTTTTCACCTAATTCTGGATGATTCTGGGACATTGCGTGTTGAGTGGTAGAACTTAATTCTGCCCTTGTTTTGTTACCAGAGCGAGGAAATAACATTTAAGTGAGAATCGAACCCATAAACGTCGCGGTTACAGTCACACGCTGTGCCATTAAGCCACGACGACTTATTCTTATGAAACTACTTAAACATAAAGTAAATTAATAATAATATTGATACTAAATGCAAAGAGAAAAGGACGGCATTATTTCAATATAACTTAAAATTAGTAACTATTATTATTATTATACCCTAATAACTATATTTAATATATAAAAAAATAAATTACAATTAGTTGATTTCTTTACTCCTATTCAGATAATGTAAAAATACTGCACTCGCAAGAAAAACAATGGCTAAACATAATATTTATTAAAGAAATTATTTTATAATATACTTTTTATAATCAACAATTTGCAGATTTTTCAGTAAAGTATGTCACTTTTATTCTAATATTGTGAATTATGTACTTTTTGTATTTATATATACAGACATTATGCTTTATGAGATTTGAATCCACGAAGTTTCCCTGATGAGATTCTTCCTAATTCTTTTTTTTCTATATTACGTAAACACAAAATACACTACTCATTCTATTTCCTTACATTACAATAAAAAATATAACATAAAATATCACTACACCAACATTTTAATTTGATGTTTTTTTTCCATTCTGTACACACAGAATTTTATTTATTCTGTACAGGTGTTAATTATATTAATTATATTGTAATTTTTAAAACACTTTATTTAAATCGCGATTACAAAAATATAAATTTTTTCCTTGTCACAAAAATATTGTTACGTTCGATTTCTAGTTAATAAAGTATAAAACATAATAACAATTTAATTATTTCAATATTATAAAAAATATATATTACAATATACAATTTAACGTTAACCACAATTTTCTTGACAAATATGACAAATTTCTATTCGCTTTCGTCAACCTCCGACGTCCCCGACGAGTCGTCATTATCGTCCCTCTCTGTCACACTACCACTGTTGCTGTCTCTCTCCCCCTTCACGTGTTTCACATCCTGCGTCTCGCTTTCGCTCAGTAAGTTACTGTGTTTAATGGAATAACTTTTGTTTGTCTTCTGTCTCTTTCTCTCTTTCTTGTCTCTTTCCCGCTCTGTGTATGTGTGCGCGTGTCTGTCGGTGTCGTCGGTGCGCGCGTTAGTTATTGTGTGTGATATATTAGCTGGTATTATTAGTTCTATTAGATTACTGAAACAACAATGTTAATTCATTTTTAAGATTTATAAAGTGTCAATTCCACACGTGGGAAAGAATTTTTTATACGTTTTCTAAAAAGCTCTTCTTTTTAGGAAAACGTACAAAAAATTTAATGCTGCGGAATTTAAACCCGCGCCTCTTGGAAACCGGCTCAAGAACTATACTTGATAATATGTCTTATGGCTCGGAGTCGGAGTGAATGGTTTCCAAGAGACGCAAGTTCAAATTCTGCTAAGTTTAATTTTTATACGTTTTCTAAAAGAGGAAATTTCATATATGTTTATTTAAAAATTTAATTTCTTTACATTTTATAAGATACTAAGAACAATCCACCACAGTTACCAAAAATGCATTAAAAATCATTGTTCTTTCAACAATTTGGCCAAATGGAGATATTAGTTATAACTGTGGCGGGATTTAACACTGTATAAAAACACACACAGACACACATTAATAAAAAAAAATCCAATGTTTTTGTTTCATCTATTTCCCTATAGTAATCAGAAGCGCGGCGTTGAGCTGCGTCACTCGACATCCAAATCGAAAAAAATCTCATTTTAAATCTTACTTCTTCGTAATAATATATTAATATGAACTTACGCAACATCGCTGGCCGTTTTCTTCAATTTAAAGAAATCATCACCAAAATTAAAGGTCAAGTTACTCCTCATCACCACTTTAACCGGGGGCTTAGATGTGGCTTCGTTTACCTGGACAAAGGAAAACTGATATTATATATGTATAAATTAATACTAATTAATTTATTATGTATATCATTGGAGGATACAGGATGCAGCTAAAAAAAGCCAACGTGAATTGTAATAAATTAACATTAAGGAAATTAACAAAAATTATTATACAATAAAAGAAAAAAATATTTAAAAGTACGAATAACCGACCTCTTCGGAAGTATCTATAGTGTTGTGATGACGCTGTTTCACCGAATTGTTGCGACGAGAGAGAGAATTCACTATGAAATAAAAAAAAATTAGCTACATATATTAGAAAAAAATAAATAAATAACACAGTACACTAGTACATAGGTATCCCGTCCGCGAGACGTAAAATGAGTTTTGCACATACGTGAGTGTACAGTGTATACTTAAACACTAAGGTTTTAATAATTTTCACATTCATTTAATTTATTAAAATTGAAAGAAAAATATTAATTACCACGTTTTCTTGAAGTTTTATATGACGGAACAATTCATGTAGAAGATATATTTTTTTTGCTGATTTTTTAAAAAAATATAACAAAAAATATAGTTCATTTTTAAAAGTTTTTTTTGGCTCTACTTTTGGTAATGAATCACACAAATGCAAAACTCAGATTACGCCTCGCGGATTGCACTTGATGTTATTTTTTAACACGTTGCCTTTTATAAACGGAAATAATGGATGGAAAGTGCCATTTTTAATATGATAATTCCCCGTAGGAATCGAAACCACAACCATTGCACGCTTGATAAATGCCAACGGTTTTTTTTAATATAAAATATTACCATATAAAAACCAGGTTGAGGGTTCGGATATCCTCAACTCAAATGCTTATTACCAACTATTTATTTATTGATTATAAATTCGGCTAATCATTTTTCTACTATATAACAAGAAACTTACCCGTAGGCCATGTTTCTCCGCTTTCTTTTTTCTCCGCGCTCGCTAACATTGGCGATTCTTCTATTGAATTATCAACATCTGGAGTGTCTTGACTGAAAAAAAAAATATATATATATTATTATTAAAAATTACTAGCTTTGCCTTTGGCTTCCCCTGTTTGGTTAAATGGAATGGTAGCATAAAATGTGGACGATAGCCTTCCTCGATAAATGGACAATATAAAAGATTTTTCCAATTAGAACCTAGTTGCAATAATTAAAATTATTACAATTTTTCGCTTGTACAAGATTTTTTTCAACACTAAAATTGCCAGTGCGTGAAGAACGGAGTGTTTTAATATTAGTTTCCCAGATTCTCCCTGCCCTCCTGCCTACCTCGCTATATGCGGGATACAGCGTAAAACTTAATATAAATATACAAAGTTACTTCTCTTACATTGTAGTAGTAGTAGTAGCTGGTGTATGTACGCGATGACGGTCGCGGACACGTTTACGTTTCTTCTTTAATAGACGCTGAAAATATCATTCAAAATAGTGTTAAAATTATAATAATATAAAAAATCCTTAATATAGCGGGAATTGAACCTGTGGTCTATTACATGACAACTTACTATTTATATATTTCCTCCAATATATTAAACATAGTATCCAATTGACTACATATCTACATGTATAATTAATACTATTGCTAAAAAGTGTAGATTTGAACTCCCTAACTTATTTTTTTTCAGCTTCACGCTGTATCCCGCACACAGCAGTGTAGGCAGAGAGAACCTTGTGTGTCTTACACTTCGTTCCCCACTTCCGCCGATTTCTGGAAGCATTGCGTGTTGAGTGGCGAAATTCGACGCCGTTTTTTGCTACGACACCAGAGCGATTTTATGCAAAAATAATTTTGTCATACCTCTTTCGACGCTTTAGTAGTAATTTCCACAAAATCTTCAATAATAATCTTCTTAGGTTCGACCACATTTTGCGTGTCAGTCAATGTGGTTGGGTCGGCCATTTTGTCAATGTCGGCCATGTTGTCAATGTCGGCCATGTTGTCATCTTCGGTAATTTTGTCGGCCATTTTGTTATTGTCATCAACGTCGGCCTCGTTGTCAGCCAGATTGGTGTCTTCGACCTCGTTGACGATATTTATTGGTTGTGTTTTGTGTTTCTTGTGTTTGTGTTTCTTGGGTGGCTTTGGCTTTAGTAGAAAATAATATTAAACGTCAATTATCAAAGTAAAAAAATATAATTACATAATTATATATATTATTTTGGTCTTAAATTAAAGCTTTTATATAATTAATATGTTTATCTTTATTCGGACTTTTACTTTAGGAAAAATAATATTTTATTCTGTTCAATTGTTTGAGTTTATTAAATTAAAAAAATCAATAGTTTTCGCTACGACTCTATATTCTTTAACCAAGTTAAGATAATTAAAAGTATAATAATATATAAAAATTATTAAATACTTAGAAAAAAAACAATTAAAATATTATTAGTATTCTTTTAAAAAAAATATATACGAGTACATTAGAATCAAGTAAAAAATTAACAAATTAATAAAAAATTTTCAAAACTACCTCAATATCAGGCTCAGCAGTACTGGCGGCGGGCGTCACGGTGGATGGGTGTTCGCGTTTGATCAAATCTACCACTTTATTATGTTCAAACACTCTACCGTTGTTTATTACCTGTAATTCAGATATAGTCAATAAATATTTGAAATTATTATTAGTTCCAATATATTTTTTTGTGATTTTTGTGAAAAATGCGGCTGAAGAGTTTGTTTGGTTGAACACTCTAATCTCAGGAACTTTAAGAATTGTTTGAGTTTTTATATAGTTTTTTAAAAATATATATAAAAAAAATTAAAACAATTACCTTAATATTCTTCTCATTGAGAATAGTGACCAGATCTCTTACAAATGTGTTATTAGGATACAACTTTTTGTGTTTACAATAAACATCCATTTCTAAATGTTCCTCGCTTTTTGTGATGTTTCTTAACAGTTTTAACACGAATTTGTTTTTTTTAATCTTTTTATGTTTTTTGCTTCTCTTGTGTTTGTGTTTAGATGAATGTCGACGAGTGTCGTTAAGCTCGTTGTATGAGAGGAGTGAGCGGGATATACGACTGGAAAGAGATAGGAAGAGATTGAAGATTAAAGTTCGCCTCTCAGCTTAGTTCGACAGTGTGTGGGAAACGAAGTATTTTACACTAGGTTCCCTCTGCCTACTCTGTTATGCGTAAAAATTATATTAAAAAATGATTATTTTCTAGGATCATCACACGAGCGAAACCGCAGGTACTACTAGTTCTAGTAGTTACATTTATTTAAAATTTAGATATTCCCTAAAGTAACTAATAAAATTAATAAATGTCTCACCGTTGTCCTCTTAATTTTCGTAGTTTTAATTCTTGCTCGCTCGGTTCTGCATCATCTGGAAAATACAATCATTAATATTAGTTAATTATTAATTATGGTAATCACGGAAATAAGGGCATAATATTAATCAATGTAATTCAAATGCAAATAGACATTTGCATGAACTTTTTAATAGTCGAATGAACACAAAGCTTCTATTGGCTAATGGTAAAAACAGTAATAACGGTAATAATATCAGCAAAAAAACTTACCAGTCAGTCTAAACCCGTTCCTCTCGCTATAATCAATGAGCCACACTTGCCGCGGAGTGTTCCGACACTCGGCCATAGTTACGTCTTCGCCCGCGACGAGCGCGGTCACTAGGCAGAGGTGGGACTCTACGTGCTGTAGGTGTTGAGTGGGAAGGTAGCGCCATTTCTATATAGGACATAGAACTTTATTAATGCACTACAATAATTAAATCACATAGAATACTCCGGTCCTATTTGGGTATTAGGATATTTGATTATTATTATCGCACGACGGCAGAATGGGACAGTTTGTAACTGTAAATGTGACAGTTGTGGATTCCATCCCCGCTTGCCTAAATTTATTGTTTTTATTTTCTTAGGTAAAACAAAGCACGTTGAGTTCTAGTACCCAACACTGAATTCAGATAAAAAGTGAAGAACTAAGTGTTTTAACATTACCTTCTCTATGACTACTCTGCTATGTGATAAAAAGTGAGAAACTGTCAAAAAATGATAAGAACCATATTATATTTTACTTTGTTTACAATTTTTTAGGCCATAGATATGATTTATAAAATTTCACACTTCTGGAAAAAACCTTTAAACATTAGATTCACATTCTTAAAAGTGTGCTAAGATTGTTTATAAAAATAAACACTCAAATACATTTATTCATAAATGTTTTTAACTTCACCTGTCCTCGTTGTTTTCCGTGACATGTCACCATGAGGACTCTTCTATTCTCATCGTCTCCCACTTCTCCTGCGTTTCTGGAAACAAATTGATCATGTCATTTCATGGTTAAAATTCTTATGTGACACCTCTATTGACTATTCTAAGTTTATTATGTTTTGTTAGTATAAAAATGGATTAAGTAAAGTGTAGTGTAAGTAAAGTGGAAAAGTATAAAGTTTACACATATCTCCCCTCTGTGTCCCTCACTCACCTGGCGTACTGCACGGTGGCGCAGCGCTCCTCGTCGCGCAGTTCGCCACGTAGGGAGAGTGCGAGGTGCTGCGTGGGCTCGAGGCGGGCGTGGCACGGGTACGCGCCTAGCGGCGCCGCCTCACCCTCGCGCTGCAGCGTGTCCAGGCAGAGGCCGGTCGCCGGGTTGGAGAACCTGCACACGACGAGGACAACAAACATTCAAAAAGTGTGAAATAGTAAAGTTAAAATCACTTAATTTTAAAACTTAAAATTAATAATAGTATATGTAAATTTTATTGTTAATTGTAAAAAAATCTTGACTAACCTGCCAAATCCGTAAACATCTCTGACGGGCACGAATTTTTCTTTATATATATTATCGAGGTACCATTGAAAACTTTTGCATTTTAGCTTTTCTCTTAGTATCTTTCTATGTGTCACGTCACCGATTTTTGGATTTTTCTGAAAAAAAAAATTGCGCTTTCTCAATGTAATACAATGTCTCGACTCTTTAAGAAAACAAGTCGTAATAAGCTTCAACCGAGAAAGTTTATTTATATGTACTAAAAGTTCCAAAATATTATTAAGATTTCGAACGACGAAGTTCAGTACTACGCCAGATTGATAAAAAGTCAATTTTTCTTAAACAGCCGCGAAAAGTTATTTATTTGGGACATGTGTTTAGACAAGCTAAATACAATGAAAAAGAGAGAAAAAGTTGATGAAATGAAGCAAAACAGCGGTAGAAAATTCATTACTGAGAAATGTCAACAAAAGAACCTAAATTGTAACTTCACCTAGCCAACGATGAGACAAAATATACAAACTTTATTACCAACCTTCACAAATTAGAGAGGCATTATGAGAAAAGAAGACAAATATTTATTTAAAATAATATATTTCTAACCCTAAGGTCTGGTCGATGTAGGTAGAACAACTCCGCATAGTCATCCATCCAAACCTCTGCCATACGGGCTGTGTTAATACCTGAAATATACAATTAATTAAATTAAAATGTATGTACAATTTATTTATTTAAATAATGTTTTTTTTTATTTTACGAAAGCCGTTTTTTTATAATACAAGAATGAATGATGTATATTTCAATCTCCACATTTGACAGAGAATGCAGAGACAATGAGAATTTTTTTTTTACTCACTATTTACGCTAATTGCGTAAAACCATAGAAACTGAGGCATATCATATTATAGGTAGTATCCACTACCATCACAATCAAAACGACATCTCAAATTAAGCCTTTAAATTTGAAACATATAGCAGAATCTAATGAATATAAGCAACCAGGCTCGCTGCAAGACTACAAGTTTGTTTCTGATTCTCGTTCCCATTGCATTTGTCACTGATTTTAATATAACACCGAATATATTTATACCCTGTTTATCTTGAACCGCAATCAATTCTATATCCATAAACTTACCATGAGTGTCAGTATGAGCTGGTAATCCGTAAGGATGGAAGCTGCGGAACACGTGACCCACGCGGGAGCACGGGATCGTCTCTAATGTGCCTCCACCTTTACCAAAAATATGGGATGCAATATCCTCAATTATTACAAAAATATTACCATAGAAAATACCATTGAATAGTTTAATATACAATGAATGTTTAAAGATTAAGACTTTTTGTTTATTTTAAAAATCCTTATTAATCTAAAATCTCACACTGCCATATCCGGAAGGACATTTCCAAGTTCTCTCCCCCCCAGCCCGCCATCTGCTCGTCGTAGGCGCCCAACTCCCAGTAGTACGCGCGGCTGATGGCGAACAGACCACCTGCCATTGTGGGCGACCTGATGGACATTTGGACGAGAATATAAGAGTATTATTTTTTTGGTTGGAATAGTAGTTTTTTAAGTTATATATTTTATTACAAGAAAAGCTAATTGTATAGATAGAAAGCTTATTATTATATGATCTTTTTTAACTAAATATTGCTTCTTATATTCAATTTAACCGTGAAAAAATGTAAGGATGTCTGTCTGGCAATATCACATTCACAGGTTTAGATGTCAAAGTCATATTTTGTACTAGAATGTATACGTAACAAAACATACCAAGTTGGTGATATATCAGATCCTCGTCTCTTTTTCTCTCTTTCAGGTACATCTATCCAAGTAAAGTGTCCCATGAAAGTAAAACCGCCTACCTGTAAGTTTCAGTTTAAGTTTATTAATATTAACATTCATTCTATGTAAAAATGAAATGTTCACTTAAATCCATTTTTTTTTCAAACATGTGCGCTATGGCCAATTAAATAAGGTGCGCACAACTCTGCATAGCTGGTGAGGCAATGGGAACCTAGTGTCAAGATATTCCCAAGCCCCAATGACAAAAAAATGTAAGTGGCAGAACTCTATGCCCACCTAAGGGAGAGGAAATTAAAATAATTTCATAACCGTAATTATGCCGCCTTGAATGTGAATAATGAAGAAAACTTAATATTATTTGTTAATATATACAAAAAATGTTAGGGCATGCTAAAATGTTGCTACTTCTAACTACAATCAATACAAAAATTATTACTAGAAATAAGAACTACAAAGCGTTAGAAATATCATGTTAATAAACGTTACTTTTACAGTGTAAAGAAAAAGAAGTTGTAGAGAATAGAGAAAATGTGAGTGCTAGCAAAACTCTGAAAAGTGGAAAGAATTTTGAAATAAGGTACAATATAAATAATAATGATACCATCGTTATTTGACATATCATAACGTCTGTGATTTAGACACAAATAGAATCATATAAAAAAATGATATATTATTTTAACAACGCAAAATTTATCCCCTAGCAAATATTAACATATTAACACTTTACTTTTAATATTCGACTGTGTCGACTATCGAAGAAGGTAAAGCTATTCGAGCGTATGTATGTATGTCTATTTCTTCGGTGCGTACCTACAGCCCAAACTGGTGGATGGTTTTTGACCAGGTACGGAAAGATCTATAAAAAATATTTTAGTCGAGTATTTAGTCTAGCTTATTTGTATACATAAGTGTATGTAGTTATTTTATAGTCGAGAGCGATTACAAAACTATGATCGATAAAATATTAAACACACAGTAGAATTTTATATAGGTAATACCCGTAGATATTGGAATTATTGTTTTTCCGTGTTTATTTCATCAGTTTATACTTAAGCAGTCGTCCTTTTTGTTTCTATAGTAATAATTATATTATAACAAAAATTTTACTTAAACTATTACATTACATTCGACATCATATATTATTACACTCGAATGAAACCTACAATCACCGCGTAAAGTTGGGTACATAGATATATATTTTTTCCTAAATTCTTATTATTTTAAACTAAAAAAAAACTTAAATAAAAAAAAACCGTTTCTTTAATAAATAAATGACAATTACAAGTAAAATATCAATAATTTCACGGTAGATGAGAAATGTTTATATATTTTTGTATTATATGTATGTATGTGTGTCAACACTGTCACGCCTGAGAGCCTTCCCACGATCGTTACTTCTGAGCGGTTTAGAATTAAACGACAATTTTATAACAAAGCGATAAGGTGAAATGTGATTTTTCTGTTTCCTTTTTGTTTTCGAGAGAAATGTAGCCACATTTCTCAATATTAATTTAAAGTAATGGACTCATCATCTAATAGATTTTAATAATATAACGCGCTATTGAAAATATATTAGAGCACAACAAACTCCATTTAAATATTATAGATGATACGGAATTGAAACTTTAGAGAGTTTAGAGAAACTGCAATTATATTTAATTTTCCATAATTATAATAAATTATATTGCTCAAGCAAAAATCTTTTTATTTATTTACAACCAAAAATCAGTAACGATAAAGTATCATGCACTATAAATACAATACATATATAAACGTATTTGATTTCTGTCCATACTTTCATTTACAAAAAAATATTCCTCCTATCCAGTACTAACCCAAAGCCTTCAACATTAGAATATTAATAAAGCATTCACCTAACCTAAACAGATCCAAAAGACCCATAAAACCTCAAATAACCTGAAATTGCTCGGCAGCGTCCAGCTGGAAGGTGGTCTGATCGACCACGTCTATCAAAGGCGTTAGAACTGAGTCTCTTTTGTGTCTTAACCTCTGAAGTAGAGGTCTCAACCAATCATCGCCGCTCTCGCAATGCGCGTCGAGGAATATAAGCGCATCGCCGCGAGCTGCGCGAGCACCGGTTATACGTGCGCGCATTAAACCTTGCCTTTTAAAAAGATAATTTCGATAAAGTACAGTACGGTTGATGTTTCGTGGACGCCTTGAAGTTAGTATTTCTAAAATTTTGGGCATTGTTCAATCGGAAAGAAGATAATAAAAAAAAGAAAATCCTAAAACCAAATCTGTGCAGCTATCTTTATGGCGGCCACGACTCGTCTACCGTACTGTATGTATATTTGTCTTATCTTACAATCAGTTCCGTCTAAAGTCTTTACCGTAAGAGCACACGGTTCAGAGCCCCTGAACCACCCCTTGGGCCGGGGATAGCCTATAAACCTATTGTGAAGATATGTATATTATATTAGAATATCTTATTTTTTTATTGGAAGTTTAAATTAAGAAGGTTGAATTAAGTAATTTAGAAATTGCTATCTCCCTATGCGTAACTGTATAAATATTTTTTATAGTATAATTATTTCCAACGTGCAGTGTAACGAAAGGTTACTTACATTTATCATAAAAAGTTAAACAATAATGTAAAATCTACAATCTATAATAATTGATATTCATATTGAAAGCACATATACTTAATAGTGATAAAACAGTGTAAAAATAAAGAAAAACCACTAGTGCAAATAAAAACGGAAGACCAGTCACGTCCTAAAAAAGAAAAAATACAATAGTAAAATTGCCACAAACAATAGTGGGCAATAAAAAGTAAAAAGTGCAAAACCAATAACAAAGCGACAACACGTGACTGCAATGTGGAGATGTAATTGATAGAAAAAATCTAGTGTATACATCGAAATTCTTGAAAAACGTTGATTTATCGATTGTAAAGTAATATTTACAATTGTTGCATTATAAAATCTTCAAATAAATATTACAATATTTTGTATTTACTAACTTATACAACAGGGTGTTCCTCAAGGTTGTGTATTAGGTTCACAACTATACATATTATTTACAATCGAAAAAAATAACATTAAAAAGAAAATAAGCGCGAAATATCACACAGCCGATCTACACCTGAAACGTGACCGGATCTTGGACGCTGTAGTAGAAATTTGAAGCTTCGATGACATCTATTATGGGGACTACGATTGTATGGTTAACATCCTTTATTTGCTGTAAAAGTGGCCTTAACCAGTCTTGTTGAGCTTCACAATGTGCATCTAGGAAGACTAATACGTCACCCGTCGAGTATCTCGCTCCGGCGAGTCGTGCTCGCGTTAGTCCTACACTGTTTTTAATACAATCTTATGTTATTTCATGTTTTTAGAAGATTAAGTTTGGTTAAGTAAGATAATAGAAACAATGATTATGGCTTTGCCATGCCAAGTACCTTTCTAAAAATAATTCACAAAGAATATAAAAATATGAGTAAAGAAACAAATAGGCAACTAAGACGAAATTAAGTATTTAGATTAACGAAAACTAAAACACATAAAACTTAAGGCAAAATAACATAAAAATAATACAAACGAATACAACGAAGGAAAGTCTAATACAAAATATCTACTAAAACATAAAATCTACATATAAAAGTTGCTAAAACCCCCCAAATTAAAAATCACCTCAAATTCCATTATATTTCCCGCTTGATATTCAAAAGTGTCTTGTTGCAATAAATCAATAATGGGTGTTAAAACTGCTTTTCTATTATCCTTTATATGCTGTAACAGAGGTCTGAGCCAGTCTCTGTTTGTTTCGCAGTGGGAGTCTAGGAAGATGATGACGTCACCAATAGCTGACTTACTACCAGCGTGACGAGCTTGGGTTATGCCTATCCTAGGATGTTTGTATATATTTTTTATAATTTCGCACTGTATCAGATGATGATATCCCCCACGCACCACTGAATTTTCGAGACACTGCGTGTTGAGTAGCAGAACTCTACACTGCGCTTTGTCGTATTACCAGAGCAAGAAAATTTAAATATTAAATAATTAACTCTCGTGGGAATTAAACCCACAACTGTAGCATTTACAGACACACTCAAGCCTCTAGAATATATTTTTCAGATTTTTGATAAGCCTTTCTGTTGTTATTAACCTAAAAATCTTAGAGATGACAAAAATTCAACAAATGTACGTAAAATTTCCATTACATATTTATGAGTATATTATGCAAAGTAACAAGAAAAAATGCAGGTTCAAATCCCACAACATAAAAAAATTCTATAGAAATACTAATATAAAATAGGCAATCTCTACTCACTGGCCGAATTTGAGATATGTTATGTGTTGAATAGGTAGACCCCAACATTGCATTTGCATTACCAGAGGGGGGAAATGAAACTAATTTGCTTTCCAATTGGAAGTTAAGCCCACAACTGTCTTGCATACAATCAGACACTATCAAACTGCGGCACAACATCAATAAATAGTATCATATAATTAATTTACTCACCGGTCAGGTAATCTCAATATTTTAATAAGATCTGGTGGCAATCTAGTACGAATATAGTGACTTAGTTTTCCTTTTAATTCTGGTAGAGTAGAATTATCATCCACTAGAATTATTTCCTTCAGATATACAAACTGGGAGTTTGGGTCTTGGCCGCGGTAACCTTAAAGAAATACATTTAGTGTTGAAAATTAATCTTTTTATATATTTTCGAAATAAGTGTTTTTCTGAATCTAACACTTTAAATATTACAAAAACTCAAAAATGTTAAAAAAGCAATACACACATTTCTAAACAAAAAAAGAGATTCTATTGACTTACCGAGTCTCATAGTTTTGCCTGTTTCTCTATTAACAAAATTAGCTTTCTTATACCATGGCTGGTCTCTTCGAGCACTGTTCAGGACACTCCAGATAGTTCGCACAACAACTGAGTATGGTTCATTGTGAAAGATTAGAATTACAGAGGCTGATGGCAGTTCTGCATCATAAACTACTCTTTGACATGCTGGGTTTCTGTGATCTATAGTATAAAAAAAGAAAGAAAGAGTTAATTTTTACCTTATAAGATTAAAATTTATAGAGCCTGATGGCAGTTCTGCATCGCAAGTTACTCTATGTAAAGAAATAAATGTTAATAAAAATAATATAACTTGATAACCAAAAGTCTACCTGATTCAACAAACATTTTATAAATTCTATAATACATATTAGTGTATGGAGAAATTTATATAATCTATATATATAAAAGGACATGTTCCCACTGACTGAGGCAAGCCCAGCTGTAACCTCTAATGATAGAAACATGAAATTTGGACAGATGTTTTTTTTCGTAATCTGGACATCCACTAAGAAGTGATTTTGAAAAATTTTTAACCCTTAAAGGTCGAAATAGAGATTGAAAGTTTGTATGGAAAATTTTTATAAAATTAGAAATTCTGATTCTTAAAAATATTCCATTGAACATTTTTTTTGTGGTTTATTATAATTCATCCTCTAAACTGAAACTAATTTCATAAATATATTTAATAAATATTCGTATGTTTCAAGCGGGCGAAGCCGCCTGAGTCTGCTAGTGTTCTATAAAGGCATAATCTCTGTAACTATATGCAATGCAGTAAAGATTTCATTAATATTTTTAATTACCACTTAATGAAGTTTATCAATAAGCGTGCAATAAACAAAAAACTCATAAAATAAGTAGACCGGCAGTATAACTAACTGTTCTTTAATTAATTCCTAGTTACCTTTTAAAGTTCTATTATACGCGATGCGGTCACTCAAGTACACATTTATGGCGAGTTTCTTTTCCGATTCTTCACCCAAGCGTTTTGCTTCACCAAATAGATGAGCTGCAGCACCACCTTCCCCCAAACCAGGAATTATTCGAGCTTCATCCTCTAAAATTTCCCTTTCATATTCGTCTTCAGGATCTAAACTTTGAGCGCTCGTAGAACGTCTACCACCACGCCAATGCTCAAATAAACTTAATACAGTCACCACAAATATTAGAAAGAAAGCTATTTTTGCCGCATGATAGCATTTGCGGACCGGCAATTTCATTTTTTGAATATTAAAAGTAAACGCGGGTGCCTCGAGCCAGCGTTACTTTGACACTGACGTTTCGATGTTTACAATTGATAGTGTTTTTAAACACCGGAAAGGCGAAGGTAAATATGTCGTTATGCCTTATCCTGTTTTTAAAATTATTTTGTATTTTTTGGTACTGGAGTTTAAGAGTAATTACCATTATTGTTGTGGACTTAAACTTATATGTAAACATATTAAAATTACAATTTTGTAAATGGTTTTCTAATAAACACATTTTTTTTGCTTCACGCTGTATCCCGCACAAAGTAAAGTAGACAAAGTTAAACATGGACCTTATTGTTAAGACATTCCGTTCCCATTAGGACTCTCCTGTTCCCCATTCTCGCGGAACTCAACGCTACGCTTGGCCTCGTTAGGAGAATAAGGAAATTAAAATAGTAAATATTTCATTTCCTCAAGTGTGAATCGAACCCGTAACTGGGTAATATAACGGTAAATTATTTATTCTAATTTAGATAATATGAAGTTACCAAAACAGATATTGAAATGAGAAACAAGTTTAATATTGAATAATGTGTCGTTCTCGACAAAGACGACTTATGGATGCCAATTGCTGGGTTAACTCGGGACGTACCTAATTCAAGATCAAGAAAACTTTTTTACTTATTATATTTGCAAGCTTCCTGTTTGTACTTGATTTATACTATTAGGTTGATCTTGTTTGGTCGTAAAATTAACCACGCAAAATTTTGTGTTTGAATTAGGTATGATGCCTGAGTAGACATGTTCAGATGTTCTATAGGTGAAGTCGAGAAAAGCGGAGTTAGAGGGTTGTAATAGGTAATTGTACTAAATTTCACATATATATAAAATAAATTAGGAGTTATGAAGAGCTCTAAGGGCGTAAAAAAAAGATATGGCCGTTTATGTCGCAAAAAACGCAGCAAAACTTGAAATTAAAGCCACTAGTTCAAGTTAAGATAAAAGGGCTCTGGCTAAGCTAAGCTTGAATTTCAAAAAAAGCTCGAGACCTGAAATTTTCGGACGGAACCATCGGTGGGCGAGCCCGACTCGTGCTTGTCCGGTTTTTTAACTTGGGTAGACACACCTTCCTGTGATATTAGATTAATAAAACAAATATGTAATTATTATCAATTTTTATTTATCAATAAATATTTCCAATATATAAAAATATCGCTTAACTTATTGCACAAACGATATAAAACGTGGAATGTTGATTTGTTAACTAAAATTTATATAA
The DNA here is from genome assembly GCA_036379175.1 of Heliconius cydno galanthus. Lineage (NCBI taxonomy): Eukaryota > Metazoa > Arthropoda > Insecta > Lepidoptera > Nymphalidae > Heliconius > Heliconius cydno. The sequence continues at coordinate 109,846 of JAKRZM010001190.1, read as the reverse complement.
AAATCTCTGAATATTTTAATTACATTATTTATAAATACATCTTCACATATTCAGTTTCAGCACTCAACGACTGGTTCGAAACGAGCGAAAAGTGGAAAACGGAGTGTCTTATCTCTAAGTTCTCTTTGCCTACCCTGTAGCGTAATAGCTTAACACTTTATCAAGACATTAGAAAGGAGTGAAAGTAATAGATACAGTCGAAAAATAAACAATGACATATATGTATTGACAAGATTTAAACTCATAGTAGTCGAAGATCGTTTCCGCTTATAGCATAATATTATAAAATAAAACTGTTTTTTTTTAAATACTTGTAAGAGATCAAATATCTATCAATCATGTTGTATAATTTATTTATTATAATAATATTATTCTTAATACTTAATTATTCTCAATTATACTTTTAAATAGCTGTTATTGATTTAGTGTTATCAGGCTTATAAATAAAAACTTTTTTTCTTTAGTTTAAAAAAATATAAACAAAAATATATCCACTTGCTTTCATATAACATTTTTACTTTTTTTTAAATTTATAAACCTAGCAACACTAATAATTAGATAACAAATAAACAAAGCATCAAACAAACACTGGCTGGATTAAATGTATCCAATACTATAACACAAAATAAAATATTATTTATACTGCAGAAAGTGGGGAACGGAGTGTCTTAACTCTAGATTTTTTCTGCCTACTCAGCTATGTGCTGGATTCAGCGTGAAGCTGATTTAATTTTTTATTTATTGATATCATTATGAGCGGTTTTAGTAATTTCTTTAAATAACACGTCTAAAGAACTGAGCTGGGCTTTTGACAACTTCGCCCCTTTCATATCCAAGACCTTATGGAATTCAGCCAAAGTACTTTCCGGTAATAATTGGATAAATTGCGAGACAAAACCCTCTAAATTACCGTCGAGAGGTGCCATCACCAATTTCAAAATCATTTCCGCTTTCGTCATTAGTTTTATTACTACTTTAGTGTATGTTGAAGGCGCTTGTCTTTTCACATCTGAACCTATGGAGGGTAGTTCTAATAAAGCTGTTTTTAACATATGAGTATCTAATAATAATTGTTCCGAACCGACAGTCGAAATAGGTTTACATTTATATATATTCTGAATAAACTTGGGTATAAATGAATTAGCAAATCTTATACAGAAATGGGTGAAATATTTTCGTGAAGACGCCAAATTATCTCTTAAATTTGGTACCGTATTTTTTAAGTGCATAATAATTTGTGTGACATAAGAACTTTGATCACCCACGTTGTCGAAATTCAACCAAGATATTTTGGTCATAGTTTGTAGAGCTGGTTCACAAGCCATCTCCAAATCTTGGACGAGGAGTTGGATGCAGTTGCTGATCATCTTGTGGAACAGGTCCTGTTCGGGAGCCAGGTCTATCTTGTCTGATAGATTAGGGGAGATTTTTTCTTTTAATTTCTGTTCGAGATGAACAGTTGTTTCGAGACAGTACTCAGAGGTTGTTATTACACTTGTGATTTTTGCTATTTCTTGTTTTGTGTATCTGTTGAGATAGAAAAGTGTTTGTTTATTTTTCTTTTTACATAATATTTTCCCAATTGATTTATTTGAATAGGATTAAAAATAAAGTAAAAGTTTTAGTACTTTAAAGAACTTAATTTTTTTTCAACTTAAATTTTCTAAAGTGACAATATCTTAAAATAAGTTCAACCATTTGATAAAAAGTCGCGTCATTGCTTGATCATATGTTATTATACATCTAGTCAACGTCCATATATCATTGCCCGACGAAAATCATCAATTCTACTATACAACTACAACATGTACAATTGTGCATATATGTTATATATGTGAGTGTGCGTGTGCGTGTGCGTCTACTACGTATACGTCACCTGGGTGCAGCGTCATCCCTCAACAGCGTATGCAGTGAGTGTAGGTTGGACACCAAGGACAACGACCCCACCCCACCGCCACCCGCCCCCGCGCCGCCGCCGCCCGAGCCCCCCGAGCGGGGCAGCGCCGTAGCGAGCACCGTGCTCGCGTACTCGCGGAGGTACTTGCCGAATACGCCGGCTAACTCTGTGGAGTAAACGGATATTATATTATACATATACATTATATTATAAACATATTGTATATATACATTATATTATATATTAAACCTAACTTCACCGTACTATATATGTATATAGTACGGTGAAGTTAGGTTTTCTGAACTTTTGTTGATGGTTCACTCCGTAGGAAAGTTATTAAAATTAAGACAAATCCTAAAATAAAATGTGCGCAGCCGTCTACAGGGTCGAGTGGAAATAGCAATTCATTGTGTTTATCACATGACATATTCATAGTACTTTGATTGCAGGAACAATGAGTTAAATTTACGTAGAATAATATAACCTAGCCTGTATGTCTTACTCGAAAAGCAAACTATCCAACACAAAAAAACCCATTAGTTCTTGGCATTGAATAAAACAAGCTTTATGCTTATTTCAGATGTAAATTTTTAAATAATTTTGTATAAAGTAACATGTAAATAAAGTACAAACAAGCAAGAACTTAATAATTGTATTCAGAATGAAAAAATATTTTATAAAGTAATCAAAACTCTAAATATAAAATAATGAACTATTATAATCAACAATCTTACCGAGCATGGCCTCCCCGGTGGACAACATGGCGCACTGCGCCAAGCACTTCTTGTAGAAAAGGAAGAGGTCCGCGCAGCTTGACATGACAGCGCCCGCGCCGCTGCCCACGCCGCCGCCCGGCTCCAGGGTTTTAGCGTCCTGCTCGTTAACCACAAAACATAAATTAACGTACACACACACGCACACATGCACGCACGGACGCCCAAACGCACGCACGCACACACATTTTGTTACTATCAATCAAACAAACTTTTTATTTATCTAATATTAGAATAATCATATAGATATATGACCTATGTACCTCTCCCTAATCCTATTATTACCTTGTCCATATAATATTACTATTTGAATGAACATATGAATAAAACTACTATCTGTATACACAGGTATATATCCACATAAAACCAACCACATAGTACCTGTATAAACCTGTCCATGAGCGCGCGCAGGTTGGTGTCGAGGCTGGTGATGTAGAGCGACAGGTGCGGCTCGAAGCACGCGCCGATGACCCCCACCCACGGGGACGGGCTCGTCCCCGTCCCTGACACGTCTAACTGAACAAATAACACATACATTATATACCTAGATAGATTATTTATAGATATATGAATAAAATCTTTGTGCCCCTTTTTAAGAAAATTACGAGGATTGATTTAATACAGTTATAGTTTATATAGAGGAGATGTGCATAATGCAATTTTTTGTTGTTATTCTTTTTTAGCTTTACGCTATATTCATCACATAGATTAGCCATAGGGAACCTAGTATTAAAATGCTTCATTCCCATTAAGACATATCCTTTCCCCATTTTTCACTGAATCTTGGAGGCATGGCATGTTCAGTGGCGGTACTCAACGCCGCTCTCTGTCTGGACACCAGAACGAAAAAATAAAAATATTGAATACTTATTTTTCCCGAGTGACAATCGAAAGTATTATAACAACTGCACCTACCTCCTTTTCATCGTCATCCAAAGATGGTAGCTTTTCCGTTGTACCATCAGTGCTTTCTGCACCTAACTCTGTTCCTAAAACAAACGTAAGCACGTTATACAACATTACTCATGTACATATACTTTTATACTAATGTTTCAAACGTAAAGAGTGTTTAGGTGTTTGGTTAAAGAATTATTGGTTGAAGAGTTCATCTTAAGAATTATTGATTCGAAGGTAAAATCAAGTCTATTTATCGAGGAAGGCTATAGAAAATATTCCATGACCTTACGGTTTCAATGTAAACCGCTGCCACTGCGGCATTAGAGTTACACGACCACTAAGAATGTCTCAGGTTCATACATAACTGTTAGTTAAATTAGAGTGAGAGAGACATGTGGTATGGTTACATCCTTGTGCATCGAAAATTCCCATTAATGCACTTCGGTTCGCCACTTTCAACCGTGTTCTGGAGCCATTGCGTGTTGTGTGGCGAAACTCAACGCCGCGCTTTGCCTCGGTACCAAAGCGAAAATGTATTTAATATCATATTAATTACATTTATCTGCTTATGTGTTTATTTCCATCCGCCGTCCGATTGTTATTCGGCGTTGAGTTCGGCCACTCAACAAGCAATGCCTCCAGAATGTCTGTTTGTCTGTGTATGTATAACTCACCAACAAACCGCTTATGTAGTAAAAGCTCGAAGTTGTAAGTCTTCTGTATGGCGTACAGCAACAACTTCACGTCCACCTCGTTGCGACGCGCTTGCATTATCTCACTTAGGTTTTGTTTAGTTATCTAGATATATGAAACAAATGATTTATATTAAATTCATTTTTCAATGGGAATGATTCAGATGATTCATTCACTTTCAGCTCAAACCTATACTTAGTTTTTATACACTGGAGGACAAATAATTATAAACCAACCGCCATATTTTAAAAACTATATTTAAATTTCAACGTACAACCTATAACCCATTTAATTTAATATAAAAGATAAATAATTCGTTTAAATCCAACCTTAAATATTAACCTACCTTACAAAACCTCAGCGCAATCCTCTCACTCAACCTCCAAGACGGCGGAAATGTGAGTGCAAGGGAGTCCTCGAACCTTAGTAAATGTTTCTTAAGCCATGCGTAGCGACGCTCAACGTGTGACACCCACGCTTGTTCCTCAGAAGAGGAGAATAGGTGTTCGTATTCCTGGTTGAGGGAAATTTGATCATATAATAGACTAGTTTTGACATATGGATTCGCCCACGTGGTTAATATATATTGTGAAATCAAAATAATATTGTGTAAAAAATATAAAATACTTTTCACATTGAAAATATTCATAGACAGTTATTGCAGATAAGACAAAAAGAAAAAGTTGAGCATCACTCAATTCTTCACCCATCAAATGAAGAAATCTTACAATGCTATTTGTCTAATTGAACCGGAAAAACATTTATAAAAGTATGTTTTTCTCTTGAATGAGACTAGAATGTACAAGACAAGCAATCAGGTTTTATCTGCCTATTCTGCTAAATGCGGGAAACAGTGTGAAGCTAAAAATAATATGGTCAAGCACATAACACTATTATCAGCCCTAATTGTGCATCCCTCACAAACACTAACCTGTAACTGCAGAGAAATGAGCCACTTGATCAGATCTTGTTTCACTTTTGGCTCTAACGCGTCGACCACCGCGCACGCTTCGCTTAGCGTACGAGGAGATATGTTACTTTTACTACTACCTAAATGTAAGATTTTTAACTATTTAGTATAAATATGAAAATTATTTATAAATAAAATAAAACTATTCTAAAAAAACATGGATATATTTAAAAACTCAGTCAGTCGTACTGCTCAATTTTCGCGAGACTAGTCTTTACATGTGATAAATTGAGAAGTTCAGTTTTGTTGTTAAATTGTAAATGTTAAATTGTAATTTCATTATGAAACAATATTATATAAAATATCTCACCAGTAAGAGCCTCTTTAAAGTCGGCGAGTATTTGAGTGGCAAGTTGCGCTCGTATTGAGTGCACTTCCTCACGTAGTGTGTTCAGTTCGCGGATGTCGCGGTACATCTCTAGTTGGTCCAAAACCTGCGGAGGAAAACAAAGTGTTTTTTTTTAAATTAAAAACAATAAAAAAATATATTAAAGTCGTCGTGGCGCAGTGGCAGACCCATGTAATGAATTATTTAATATTTTCATCTTTTTGCTCTGGTAACAAGACAAAGAGCGACCTTGATTGCCACCATTCAATATTATGCAATGCCTTGAAAATTCGGTGGAAAATGGGTAACCGAGTGTCAGTTAAGACACTCTGTTCTCTGCTATGCATGGGATACAGTGTGAAGCTGAGTATATACAAAGGCTAAAGTATATAAAAGTGCTAAGTGTAATGGCTCAACTATTGTGCTAACTGTAAGAATTTATTTTCTTCAGAACTGTACAGTGAACAAAGTAGTTTGTTCTCCAGTTGATAATAATTTTCTCTACCTTTCCTGCTATGTGGGATTATGATGCTAATATAAATAACAGATTACTGTATAATATTCTGGATTTGTATTTGGTAAAACTCAATTTCAAAATATGCTTCATTCAAATACATTTCTGCAAGCACTTATGAATCATTGCATAAAGCTACCACTAGTTCAAAGACTGTTCTGGTAAGTAAAGCCGCCAAGAATCTTTACTGTTGTTTTTTCCAATATTGAGGTTACAAAATAATAATATAATGGCACCTATCCTGCATCAAACTTGAATGAGCTTATTGAATTTTTTTTATCCCTTAATATTCTTAGATAGTGTAAAATGCTTGCTTAATTGAAATAGATTTTACAGAAATCTTGAATTCTTACCTCCATAATAGCTTGCAATGGCAACACTAGTTCCTTATACTGTCTTTTCTCAGCCAAAGTTCTCAAAGATGCTGCACCTCCAGCTAACATGTGTAAGTGGTTTAAGGCTGTAATTGCAGCAGTTAGATTCCACTTGGCGCAGTCCAGTTGTTTTATCTCCGCAGTTATCTCTCTTACCATACTTTCACTTCTTTCTGCTTTTTTGTTTATATCTGCTACCTGTAAGTTATAAATTAATAATTTTGTAATGGACATTATTTTAGGAGAAAATATTGCTATATAATAGTTGTGTAAGTTGAACACTTACACAAGTATACTTAGATATGCAAAAAAAATCTCCTTAATTTCTTCTTAATCAAAATAATACTTGAAAATACCTGTAAAGCCAATTCAGTTATACACTGCTGAGCATCTAAAAGAGCCTGGTGTCCAGCAACCCTCTGGTCATGCTGAGCTCGGACCAGCCGCCTTATATCATGTTGTACACTTGCTAAACGAAATTCACATCGAGCTNGTAAAGAGTGTTTAAGTGTTTGGTTAAAGAATAATTGGTTGAAGAGTTCATCTTAAGAATTATTGATTCGAAGGTAAAATCAAGTCTATTTATCGAGGAAGGCTATAGAAAATATTCCATGACCTTACGGTTTCAATGTAAACCGCTGCCACTGCGGCATTAGAGTTACACGACCACTAAGAATGTCTCAGGTTCATACATAACTGTTAGTTAAATTAGAGTGAGAGAGACATGTGGTATGGTTACATCCTTGTGCATCGAAAATTCCCATTAATGCACTTCGGTTCGCCACTTTCAACCGTGTTCTGGAGCCATTGCGTGTTGTGTGGCGAAACTCAACGCCGCGCTTTGCCTCGGTACCAAAGCGAAAATGTATTTAATATCATATTAATTACATTTATCTGCTTATGTGTTTATTTCCATCCGCCGTCCGATTGTTATTCGGCGTTGAGTTCGGCCACTCAACAAGCAATACTCAACAAGAATGTCTGTTTGTCTGTGTATGTATAACTCACCAACAAATCGCTTATGTAGTAAAAGCTCGAAGTTGTAAGTCTTCTGTATGGCGTACAGCAACAACTTCACGTCGACCTCGTTGCGACGCGTTTGCATTATCTCACTTAGGTTTTGTTTAGTTATCTAGATATATGGAACAAATGATTTATATTAAATTCATTTTTCAATGGGATGGAGATGATTTTTGTTCTTATATATATTCATATAACTTTATTTTCCAATTATCGTTTATCTAAAAGATTATGTACTTTAAGAGCGTTTAGTTTAATTAGATTACGAAACAGAATTGTTTAAAATTTATTATGTTCACATTTTTCTGAGTGAGGACCGACATTGCATTGCATCTTTACAATAATATATTTGGAATTAGTAAGGCAGACCGCCTTTGGGAATATTTTTCCTCTTTCAGCTCAAATCTGTACTTAGTTTTTATACACTGGAGGACAAATAATTATAAAACAACAGCCATATTTAAAAACTATTCTTAAATTTCAACATACAATCTATAATCCATTTCATTTAATATAAAAGATAAATAATTTATTTACATCCAACCTTAAATATAAACCTACCTTACAAAACCTCAGCGCAATCCTCTCACTCAACCTCCAAGACGGCGGAAACGTGAGTGCAAGGGAGTCCTCGAACCTTAGTAAATGTTTCTTAAGCCATGCGTAGCGACGCTCAACGTGTGACACCCACGCTTGTTCCTCAGAAGAGGAGAATAGGTGTTCGTATTCCTGGTTGAGGGAAATTTGAGCATATAATAGACTAGTTTTTACATATGGCTTCGCCCGCGTGGTCGACATATGTAATTAAAATATCGTGAAATATATATTGTGAAAACATTCTATATTTCACATTGAAAATATTCATAAACAGTTATTGCGGGTTAGACTAAAAGAAAAAATAGAGCATCACTCAATTCTATACCCATCAAATGAAGAAATACACATACACATACAATGCTATTTGTCTAATTGAACCAGAAAAACATTTATAAAAGTATGTTTTTCCCTTGAATGAGACTCAAATCTAAAACACAAGCAATTATGTCAATAACTAATAAACAGTAGTAACTTTAAAAAGTAGTAGTATTAATTATTAAATTATAACGACTTTCATTTTTTGTATGTTTAAAATTTTCTAATCTTAAAAAAATCATATATGGCCGTCCCTGCGCAGTGACACAGGTTAAAATCTCACTCAGTGGAATACAAATAGGCGAAAAGTGGGCAATGTAGTGTTTTAACGCTAGGTTTCATCTGCCTATTCTGCTAAATGCGAGAAACCGCGTGACGTTAAAAATAATATGGTCAAGCACATAACACTATCAACTAACAAACACTAACCTGTAACTGCAGAGAAATGAGCCACTTGATCAAATCTTGTTTCACTTTGGGCTCTAATGCGTCGACCACCGCGCACGCTTCACTTAGCGTACGAGGAGATATGTTACTTTTACTACTACCTAAGTGTAAGATTTTTTACTATTTAGTATAAATATGAAAATTATTTTTAAATAAAAATATTTAATTAAAAAAATATATCCAATATTTCAAAACTAATTCAGTCGTACTGCTCAATTTTCGCGAGACTTTAGGCTTTATATGTGATAAATTGAGAAGTTCCGTTTTGTTGTTAAGTTGCAATTGCTTGTTTCATTATAAAACAATGTTATATAAAATATCTCACCAGTAAGAGCCTCTTTAAAGTCAGCGAGTATCTGAGTGGCAAGTTGCGCTCGTATTGAGTGCACTTCCTCACGTAGTGTGTTCAGTTCGCGGATGTCGCGGTACATTTCTAGTTGGTCCAAAACCTGAGGAAAACAAAGTGTTTTTTTTTTTTTATTAAAAACAATAAAAAAATATACTAAAGTTGTCGTGGCGCAGTGGCAGACCCATGTACTGAATTATTTAATATTTTCATTTTCTTGCTCTGATAACAAGACAAAGAGTGACCTTGATTGCCACCATTCAATATTATGCAATGCCTTGAGAATTCGGCAGAAAATGGGTAACAGAGTGTCAGTTAAGACACTCTGTACTTTGATCTCTGCTATGTATGGGATACAGTGTGAAGCTGAGTATATATAAAGGCCTTATTTGGACACAGTGAGAAAGTGCTAAGTGTAATGGCACAACTTTTGTGTTAACTTTAAGAATTTATTTTGTTCAGAACTGTACAGTGAACTATGTAGTTTGATTTACACTTGATAATAACTTTCTCTACCTTTCCTGCTATGTGGGGTTATGATGCTAATATAAATAACAGATAACTGTAGAATATTCTGGATTGGTATTTGGTAAAACTCAATTTCAAAATATGCTTCATTCAAATACATTTCTGCAAGCACTTATGAATCATTACATAAAGCTACCACCAGTTCAAAGGTTGTTCTGCTGAGTAAAGCCGTCAAGAATCTTAACTGTTGTTCTTTCCAATATTGAGGTTACTATATAATAATATAATGGCACCTATTCTGCATCAAACTTAAATGAGCTTAATGAATATTTTTTATCCTTTAATATTCTTAGATAGTGTAAAATGCTTGCTTAATTGACATAGTTTTTACAGAAATCTTAAATTTCTGCTGTGTCAATTAATTCTTACCTCCATAATAGCTTGCAATGGCAACACTAGTTCCTTATACTGTCTTTTCTCAGCCAAAGTTCTCAAAGATGCTGCACCTCCAGCTAACATGTGTAAGTGGTTTAAGGCTGTAATTGCAGCAGTTAGATTCCACTTGGCGCAGTCCAGTTGTTTTATCTCCGCAGTTATCTCTCTTACCATACTTTCACTTCTTTCTGCTTTTTTGTTTATATCTGCTACCTGTAAGTTATAAATTAATAATTTTGTAATGGACATTACTTTAGGAAAAAATATTGCTATAAAATTCTTCTTCTTAATCTAAATAATACTTGAAAATACCTGTAAAGCCAATTCAGTTATACACTGCTGAGCGTCTAAAAGAGCCTGGTGTCCAGCAACCCTCTGGTCATGCTGAGCTCGGACTAGCCGCCTTATATCATGTTGTACACTTGCTAAACGAAATTCACATCGAGCTGCCGCTGATTCAACGCCCGATAGAGATTGCTCAGTTGGAAACACTCTATTTATGTAGGCTACTGCATCGAACTACGACAAAATAGAGATAACTTTAATATTTCTGTGTAGAACATAGTATTCACAACTTATTATTAAGTGTTTATTTGTTAAATTAAATAAAGTCAAGTTAGTTATGTAAAATAAGTAACATAGAACATAAAAAAAGATATAGAAATGTTTTAACTAACTTCATCGCTATCAAACTGTTCAGTTCCTCCCATTAATTCTTCGATTCGGCTGATCACCGAGCCGGGCAGATTTAACTGCACCTCGGGCCCACTGTCCTTGTCTTCCAACACATCGTTTGAATCCATTTTTAATAGAAAAAGAAATATTTATGTTTTAAAATAGCATAATGTACTGTAAAAATGCAACTCAACTCAGTTGTGAAAATGTCAAATTCAATGTCATCGGTGACAATATTTGTCAATGTCAATATAAAAAAGGATACCGTATCTTAAAACACAGTAAATATCGTCATTTAAAAATTCTGCAATGATGCATTTACATAAAAAGTTTAAAAAGAATTTTAATTACTCTAGTACTCTGAAATATAGATAAATCTATTCCCTAACTTGGGGAGTCAGTCAGTCAGCTAGTTAGCCAGCCTAACTTAGCACATTAGACTTGTCAATCAATCCTCTCAATTTCAAAGGCCATATTTTTAAGCTGGCCAAGAAAGGATGGGTTATAGCAAGAAGGTAGTCAGTTAAAATTTAAATAGTTTTTTTAATTTATTTAGAATTGTAAAAACAAATATTTTAGCCATTCATTTAGCACAAAAATTGATACATCATTTATTTTTTTTATTATTTTATATAAGTAAAGTAACAACGTGTGTGTTATTTGTAACGTTAACTATTATATTACAAGAAATACAACAAGAAATAAAATGTTATAATCACAATTTATTTAACAACTGTAAATTTATTACGGTACAATTATCTGATACAAAACGACATGGTCGTCTCACTCTTCGAGCGCTTTTGTTTTCTTTTCACTTTTCAGTTTTTTCCACGCGCCGTCGCGTGTTGACGGTTGTCGGTATTCAGTTGTAGTGTATAAGATGAGCGGCCGCGACCTCTCTCCGATATAATCCTGTGATAATAATTAGTTCTCATTGTTATTTGTTATATTGTCGTGCAGTGCACTGTGTGGTGTGATGGCTCGACTCACGGAGGAGATGGTGATCGCTAGATCTAAACAGTCCGACCTGTCTGCCATAAAGAAACTCAACTGCTGGTAAGTTTACGGAAGAGTAAATAAGCATTAGGCCGTCGTGCCGCAGTGGCACAACGTGTGACTGTAAACGCGACGGCTGTAAACTCTACTCCGGTAAAGAAAAAAGGCGCGGCGTTGAGTTCCACTACTCAACATCTTCAAAAGTTCTGCGAAAAGAGGGTAGCGAAGTGTCTTAACTCAAGATTTCCTCTGCTCTACCCATTATGTGCGGTATACAGCGTGAAGCTGTAAAAAGCATTAAGTAATTTAGGGTACCCCAAGCTGGGACTAAGTATCGTTCCGCCTCTAACCTAGCGTTCGTTCACCCTGCTTACTGCTTTTCCCCATCTTAAATTGTGACTGAGAAAACACTTGACCAAAAACGGATATAAGAATGACTGTATTACATTAGTTTTGCTGTTTGAACAACTTTCGTAAGGTTGTGATGATGTAAATAATCGTTTACGACATTATAGCCATGTTGAATTATCTTTGTTGAGCCTTGAAACTTATTGTTCATTAATGATGTATTAACTGTTGGTTCTGATATTTGAATCAATAAAAACAGTAATAATAAAAATTAAAATAAATTTCGATGAAAGAGTAATATATTTTAAATAAAATATACAAACTAGGCAAAACTAACATAAACATCATAAATATAAGTAGTCTGTTATAATATTTTTTCTCTAACCTTTCAAATTCTAAGTAAATTACAAAATAGTGTATAAGTAACTGTAAATAGATTTGTTTGAACAGCTAGTTCACAAGACATGAACAATGGCATACTTGACTTACAGAGTTAAGCAACTATACCTCTTTTGTTGTTTGAATTATTTGTTATGTTAAAACTTAATTTATTAGTAGAAATATATTTAATATATATATATTATTACAGACGAATGGTGATAAATGAAAATAAAATATACATACTTTTACTTTACTTCTCTAGTATATCAATAGGGGTGTTTAGTTCCTCCACTCAACACACAATATCTTGAAGATTGGCATGTGAATGGGGAATAGCGTCTTAATACTATTTTCCTTGGGGTTACAGTGTGGAGCTGCTTTTATTGTAAATATCATTAAATCAAACCAAACCAGATGTCCTCAATAGTTTTTTTATAAAGTGAAATGGAAATTATTTTCTCAATAGTTTTTTTATACTTTATAAAGCTAAATAAGTATTAGAAAGTTGCTTGTTTCATCCATTATAATTATGATAATAACTTTTAATTTGATATTCTTATGTAAGTTGAAGTTGAATGAGATATTTACAAATTATATTATGTTGTGAATCTTCTTTCACTTCTATATAAATTAAAGCTATAAAACCAATAACTTTGATAGTATACATTTTTGTTTATATTTGTTATAAGATACCAAATATGTTCTTGTTGTTTTTTTTTGTATGGCACATTAAGTTTCAGAAATACCATATAAATTTTCTGATAATCAATTCTGCACTTTTTTCACTTCCACTTCTGAAGTTTTATATGTAAAATGAGGACTTTTAAGTAGACTGAAGTGAACCACTGCAATGTGTATAGAATTATGTAAGTTTTTAAACAATATAAATAAGTTTGCAATATTATCGCAATGTAAACAATACGCAAGCGTTATCTCAGTGCATGTTATATTTATAGTGACGTGATATACACGCGTCTATGCAACGTTATTAACACGAAAAAAAAAAATGTTTCTGATAACGAGGCAAAGTGCGGCGTTGTGTTCCGCCATTGAACACGCCTCGAGAATTCGGCAGAATGTGGCGAACGGAAGTCTCTTAATAGGAATGGAGTGTTTTAACACTAGGTTTCCAGATTCCTTCTGCTTATCCTGCCATGTGCGGGATTTAGCGTGAAACTAAAAAAGTAACTAGGCAAGGCAACAATAATTCTTGTCGACACGTATTAATGAAAAACTTAAACAAGACAAAGGTATTTAAAATATCCAATACGACTACGAGCATGAATTAATATGTAGGTAATTAATATTGTTTCTTGTATGAGTCGTAAGAGTCATACAACGCCTACGCTGCGGTCGTGTACTAATACTGCACAGCTTTGGCACGGTATATTAGATATGTTACAAAATATGTATTGTAATTTTATTGTGTATTTTGTGGGTTAAGTAGAAAAACATCACATTTTTCTCCATTCTCAGCTTAAAGTCAGCGTGTTCTTATTGTTTTAAGTCCACATGATTAATTTTAATTGGATAGCCTTTTTGGAAGTTATAATCCTACAATTAATAGTATTGAGTTCTTAATGGCGCTGCGCTATGGCGTCCGTGACTTGAATGAAATATTTTCATATCCCTACACTGATAACAAGACATATTTCTTGAAAATTGAACTTGAAAGTGGGAAAAAGAGTGTCGTAAATTCTTCTGTCTCCTGCCTATACGAAATATAGTGTAAAGCTAAGAAAAAAAGTATACTTACTTAAAATTATAAATATTTTTTTTATTAATAATTTTTCGGCTTCAAGTGTAAATTATAAATACATTTGATTTTACTTAAAACACATCTCATAAAAGTTATATGGTTTGTTTCTCATTAATCGACATGTTTTTTTATGTGGAAGTGACATTATTATCTAATCCATTAAGTACTATTGTTATAAAGATGTTGCTATACTGGCTGGTTGGATAGCCAGAGATCAACCACCAACCAACCAGAGATGGTTATTTTTTTGTAAATTGCGAATGAGAACTAAGAGAAACTCTTAGTAAAAAGTATTGTTATTGATATTCGAAGATTCAAGTAAGTTCAAAATATCTCATGAAATCGAAAATGACACGAGCAAAGTTGCGGGCAGAAATTGCTATTGTAATAAAGTAATAAAATAACTTCTAGGATTCTACTATACCTTTCTTATTGAATCATCGTAAAATACATACATATTTCAGTATTAGTTACTCTATTTTATTTGTACGTTGCTCCTACTTTATGCCCCAATACGTCTTGTGGACGTGAAGTGTGATTCAATATCGATTTTCACCGACCTGAGGCTCTGAGGAGTCTGAAATTCATAGATAGCACAGGCTTTTGAGGTTATCAGATCTTCTTTTTATATAGCTTTATGGTTATTTTATATTTACGCATCCCTTGTGTATTATAGAAGACGAAAGGTAATAATAAATTATTCTGATGTCTATTGAAAATCACATCACATCACATTTTGTTATCCTAGACTTTTTTCGACTCGGTCGATCTTCTAGAAGACAGTTTCGATGATATAGGAGGAAAGTCACGTAAAGCATGAGGACCCTCCGGAGGGCGTGTAATCGTGTATGCGTGTAAGAGATTGTTAACAATCGACGAGGCGAAAGAGGTATAGGGAGACCGTAGCGTTCGGTACCTACTCTGTTCTTTCTGGCTACCCCGTTAAAGATAAAACGTTGCCGACAAAAGGACGTCCTTTACTAAATTTTCCACGAGGGTGTGAATATAAGTAAACAAAGACGAATGGGCTGAAAGTAGTTGTTAGTAGGAATAATTACGTTCGTGCTTGTGTGACTTGCTATGTCCACCAATAAAAAGATTGTAAAGGTTCAATAAAGCAGTGCTTTATTCACCAGTTATCGTTTCACTTGTCCACACTGCATACATAACAAAGAAAGGAAAAAAATAGTTAAGTAAAAAAGTAGAACAAAGCTCCTACGGGCTAAGATATATTTAGAAATTGTCTACAATTAGTAATCAAACTTACGACCACCGTGTGCACTGAGACATTTGTCAACTACTCTGCGATGGTTTCATGTAAGTATTACTTAAATATTTAATACTACTCCGATAGTTCTTGCTCGCGTTCAAGGACAGCAATTATAAACCAGATTCTATGCGTTCTGATTCCTTTTTTGGTATTACTACTTGATTAAACGCTGGTAAGTTGACAGTTTATAAATATATTAATTATGTATTTGTCGTACAATATATTGTTTCGTCGGTCTTTTTGGATAGTAGAGGAGAAAAACTGGAGAATTCATTCCGCTCCTAGCTTTATGATAGTAAATGATTATTTACTTATGAAAATCAGCTTCACGTTTTATCTTCTTTTTTCTTGATTGGCGGAACTCAACGCCGCGCTTTGCTTCCACACCAGAACGAAAATATGAATAGATTCTTTTAAATATATATTTAATTTCCTCAAGTGGGGATCGAACCCAAAACCCGTCGCGTTTATAATCACATTAGAACTTGTGCCCCTGCGTTCAAGTTTGCTTGTAGTAAAAATAAATGTTACAATTTAGCCAAGTCTCTACTAATTCAGTAATTATATCACTAATAAAATTCAGTAATTTTGTCACTTACTTAATATAAATGTGTCACGCAAGGCGAGGAAATAAAATAGGTCGTTGACTTTCAAACTACTTGCGAAATGATTGATATTTTAGTATTGGTTCTTTCTAATATATTCGGATTTTGTTTTAAAAGTGTTAGGCCGCTATGGCACAGAGGGATTGCATCTGAATATTAAAATGATGGAAAGTTCCATCCCTATTTATTTCCCTCGGATTGGAGGGAAAATGGAAAGAGGAGAGTCTTGACACAAGGTTATCTCTACCTACCCTGCTATGTGCGGGAAACGGTGTGTAGCTAAAAAATAATCCGACGCGTTGGTTGTGGGTTTGATCCAATATCAAAGGTAAAACATTTCCCTGCTTTAGTAACTTGCCAATTAATATCACTCAAATGGGAATAAAATTTTGAGAACAGAGTGATTTTTCAAAACTTTGTTCTTTTTTGTTCCCATTACGTGAGGGATGATATGATGGTAGATATAAAAATAATAGGTGGAATAATGGTGGTACCGATGACAGATTGATTATGTTATTCTCAGGAAGCGGAATGCTCAGTGCATTACCAAACGTAAACATCGCTACGTATTTAGAAACAAATGAACATGTCTATGAATACCTTGTGTTATGGTTGACTGGGAGAAACAAGTTATCATTTCGAAATGCATATAGATATATGCATATTATTGAAATTGGATAATATTTAAGTACAATTGTCTATTAAGGCTTTAAAAAACGTGTGCTAAATTCTATAAGTAAATGTATAATGTCAACAAACCTAATAAATTAAATATTAAATCAAGATAATCTTTTTTATTTAAGTAGGTGAGCTGTATTTTAATGTGAGGAACTTGCATCATTTGCACATCTCTGCTGCATCTCACAAAACTACTGAATGATAAACCTTGATCTATTATTGGAAATATTATTGGAATTTTAAAGCCTTAAAACTAAACATTTAAATGAGATACCTAAATGGCATATATAATATAAAAGTAGTTTTTGCCAAGGCACTTCAACAACTTAAATCTTGTATATATACTTTGTTTCATGTAGAATTAAAAGTGACACCCATCATACACTGTAAGATATGTTCTAAAGGAATTTAATTTCAAGTATACTTTATTCAATTAGGCCTTCGCAAAGCACTTGAGTCAAGTGGAATAAATTTAACATCGAAAGGTCACTGTTATTAGTCCAATACGAGCCTACTACTTCTGCTGAGACGATTCCACTTAAAGCTCAATGGATGTTCTTTTTTTATTTATTTCATTGATAATTCTATACCAAGTCGGTTATGATAGTTACTTTTGCTCAGAATTATCATTTGCATATACTGACACCTGAATCTTATATATTATACAGGAGAACGAAGTGTCTCAACACTAACACAGGTTCCTGTGCCTATCCTGTTTAATGCGTTAGTTTACTTACATAAAGTATTGGCAAATATTTATTACATAAACCAATTAAATATTGATTTAAAAATTCATGTAAAATGTTGGCTGATTCTGACTTAAAATATAATATACATTACTCTTCTTCTTCTTCTTCTTCTTCATCCTGGCATTAATCCCGGTTATTGCCAGGGTCTGCCTTCCTACTCATCCTACTCCACTTTGCACGATCTTTTGCGGCGAATATACATTACTCTTATTATTAAATGTATATGGTATAATTTCGTTTTCCCTGATTATTTCAACAACATATCAGGAAATATGATGAAGTTAATTAATAAACGTCGTCATAAGTTACACCCATTTTATGAGGCAGGGACACGCGTAGGTGGAGTTTACAGACTATTTGAAGCTAATATTCTATTCTTAGTAACGGTGTAGGCGTTTTAATTTGTTTATTATAATTATTTCCAATATTTTTATTACATATAGTACGAAATCTCAAAACTAAAATGGTATCTCAATGGATTTTAATTATTCATATTAAACTTCAATATTGTAACAGTCTTTAGTAATAATTGATAATTGTTGTCACTTATTTTTTTTCTATTGCCCGGCTTTTACCATATAATCATACAGCTTAGTCCCGCCACCTGACACGAAATATACTTGAAATTGTCGAAATGTGAAGAAAGGAGTGATGTGTCACTGCATTTTATCACCTGCCTCGCACAATGTTCAATATTTTTTTTAAAAAGTTAATCTATTAGTTATTTTCTTACGTCGTCGTGACTATGAGTCAAAGAACTCTCGTGTGCCAAATTACGTAGAGCTTCGTAAGTGTTATGTAAGAGTGTTGTCGTATCTATCTTTAACATACTAGAGACTCGTTATCAAAGGTTTATTTACTTATTGCTTGGCTTTACGTTAGATATTGGGATCCTAGTGTTAGGACACTTCGTTTTATGTAAATATATACGAATTGTTTGTTTAAAAATTAATTTTAATTATCATGTTGAAGGATTATTGGTATCTGTATACGGTAGAAATCTCACAAGTTGGTTAAAAGTTGTACCTATAAAAAAATAAACTTAAATCAAAGTTATCTAGCCCACATGGGTTACCAATGGCAAAGAAGGTGAATTTAGTTTATATACTATTATTATATCATAAACATATTATATCATCTTATAATGTCTAAAATTTATTAAGAAAAAATATATATAAATATACCTATATAAAAAAAAGGAACTTGACCGTGAGACAGGACGTGGTAATGAATGTAAATAATAATTGCCGATGAAACAAGTACAGTAGAGCTTTGCCCATACAAGTTTGATTACTCACAAGGAATATGTATGTATGTTTGTGAGTGTAAGTAACTCCCAAATAAGGTGCGTTAATGCGGAACGTCGCCTTGAATACTTAGTCTGTATTAATTAATGGGTTTTTTAGTCTGTAGATATATGTATGAACGTGGTGTTTCAGTGGTGTTTGTCTATTTATAGTGCAGCAAGAAATTTGGAACAGAACAGTTCCAGATTGAGTCTAAAAGTTGTATTTTATACTTGGTAAATTGTAGAATGCCTTTTTAATTTTATAGCCCACCTTATAGTAAACAATCAATTTTATTGATAACGTTCGATATTAAACATTGTCTTACCTACCATTAAGTCGACTCTGACCATAGCTGGCGGTGTTTCCCACGTTGAGAACAAGTATTCCTCACATAAGCTATACCACATAAAAGCTCAAGCTTAGGGCCAAATATGAAGTATTCCAATGAAGAAGTTTCTCAATTCTATTTTATTGTTTTATTGTTTATTTCTTACGTTATTACTCAGACCGTTTCAAATGGATTTGATGACTATTTTTTTGTATAATATTGATTAGTTGGTGTCAAACAAGGAAAAATAAACTTACTGAAATAAAATATTATATTTGAAACGAAATACCCACACCTAGCAAACTAATAATAGCTTAAGATTTTTAAAACGCTTTTTAACGTAGGTAAATATTATGTAAATAAATACCTATATATAATTACATTAATTGTTCTTTAATTAGATTTACTTTACAATTGAAGTCATTTTCATTATAATACATTACAATTGAGGTAAAAAGTAGCTCAATCAATAAGCTCCGGTGACCCGTAAATGGAGGGCTTTGTCCGTCCCCCTAATGGTGGGCTGCGAAGCGAGTCTACACCGATCGGTGACTATACTGCAGTAGTATTGTGATACTGCTAGAGTAATTTTGATTTATGTGATTAGTAGATGTTTGTATATTATCAAAAATCAACTTCATGCTGTATTCCTCACACAGTTGGGTAGGCATAGGGAACCTAGTGTTAAAAAACTCCGTTTCCCACAATTAATAAAAGTATAAGTCTAAAAATATATGGCTTCTAGGAAATATGTGAATAATGTGTTTTGCATAAACGGACTCGTTGGGCTAATAGGGACAGAGATTAGAAAACGAAGTGACTGATCACTCTCATTATGGTTGCCTACTTACAACAGTTGGCGACGTTGTATGAAGACCATCAGCTACTTAAACACATTTCTTACATATTAGAAGCCACCTACAGGAAGAACATAACCGATATGTGACCAATCATTTTTCGCCTATTTCACATACCTAAGCTCAAAGGGCGGTGACACGAGCGTCATAGCAATGTTTTGAAACTAATATAGCTAATATTTAACAAGTATTTTATATATTGTAGGAGTAGGATGATGATGGTATTCATTATGGAGCCTCTGTCACAGATACGCTGTTACCTTGAAACTTGAGTCACTCCAATTTGTGACCTCATCACTACGCCTTACACAATAACACAACACTATTTATGGAAATATTACTTTGGGCTATTTTTAGACTTTAGTTCGTAACTACTAGAATTGGCCGAAGTTATGTAGAAGCTGCCCATCATCCGTTTTCATTTTTTTCTATAGTGATATTAAATTTTAAAAGCTTGAGGCTTAAATCAAATTCGACTAAATAAAAAATTATGCTTACAATGAAGAAATTAGTAGCTGTAATTTTTATAGATGTAATTTTTAGTATAAGATGGCCATATTGCTTCATATAATAAATGTAATTAAAAATGTTTAAATATGCACAGGAAGCAAAATCACATATATTTACAAATATTTCCTGAATATTAATGAACACAACAAAGTGGCAGCTTCCGCAGGTATCTACAGATCACATCTTACGAAGCTGCTCAGCTCCAAGACAATGACCTCATCCGTAAATGGGCCACGTCCGTCCCCCTTGAGCTCGGCCCTCCGCCCGCTGTCGGGCGACCTCGAACCCGCAATGTCAAGACTATGCGTATGCGCATTGTTTGATTATATAGGGAACTATAGAATTAGGAACCTAGTTTTAAGACATGATATACTTACAACCATTTGCACTCTGGAGGATTGAGTGGTGGAACCCAACGCCGCAAAAGCAGCAAGTAGCTTCAAAACTTAAGCTTATTAAGTTTAGTAAATAGGTCTTACATAAAGAATGAGCAGGAAAGAAGAGAGAAAAGGAACAAAACCTGCTTTTATCAAAATTGTCTGCTATTGGCCTACTTAGCATATATATAGGTCTCAATAATTTACATATTATTTTGTAAATTCGTCAAAAAGGTCCGTCTACTCAATCAAAGCAAACTGCATACTAATGCTATACCTTTACCTACCAATAGCTGTTCCAACAGTCGTGTGTCAGGACCACGACTCGTTCACTATGGTTAAATAGATCTATCCATTATCATACAAATATCTGTTTTAAATTACAAATAGGCTGGCAACCCTCATGTTTATGTAATTTTGTATCCAATTTGGTAAATGGTAGGAAGTTGTTGAATTTTGGTTTTGATCTACTATTGATGGATGTATGAATATTGATTTTTTTTTCTATATAGTAGAGAGGTTTTATGATTTTTTCGGTGGAAAGTGAGAACGGAATTGTCATGGTGGTAGCAGAGTGCCTTATCACTAGTTTCCCTGTTACGTGTGGTTTACAACTTGACGCTAAAAATATATTTTAAATGAAATATTTCAAACTATTTTATAGTAAAACGTTATAATTGTTATGAGGCTAATACATACTCGTAAGTTTTTAAAGAATTTTCTATGCTATGCAGATTGATAGGATAGGATGCAGGACGATAAGATTTTTAAATTCTGACCTCTTAGGCAAGTAGTCAAGAAGTATTTAGTAATTAAGTTATATAAATTACAATTAATAATAATTACTCAAAAAAAAATTAAAATAATATAAAATATGTTACGTATAATACAAAATATGTACCTATATATATCTAAGAAGTAACCTAAGAGAAGTTCTTTAAAAAATAGTGTAAATGTTTGTAAGTAAGTATGGTTGGCGTTGCGCCAAATGCTAGCTGTAACTGATATCTTGTTCACATTTGCGAGAGCTGCGGGATTGTATTGTGTGTTAGTGTAGCCCTTTAAACATGCTTTACATACATATATGTAAATATTATTTATTATGTCAATTGCTATTGCCTTGACATAAAAACATAGATCTTTGCTTTTTTCCCGCTTAGCACGTTGGGCAGAGGGAATCGAGTGTTAAGATATTAACGTTCCCCTTGCGTAATTGTCAAGAATATCAGAACTGCGTGTTAATCTGTGGAAGTGAACGTTACGGTGTATTGCTACCGAAGGGAGATAAATGAAAATAATTCTCTTCCCCGATTAGGAATAGAAACCAGAATTGTTGCCCTCTACAGTCAGTCTACACTCTGCCTTGGCGTCACGACGGCCTCATATATAAATATACTGATTTAATTTAATTTATTTATTAATAGACGGCGTTTGAAAAATATATTTAAGTCGTTAACGCCTTTCCTTTTCACCTTTGATTCCAAAGCTTGAACTGAGCTTTTTAATAAACTAACCGTTGGCCTCGTTTAATTTTTCATGTAAATCGTTGAAAGCTCCACATGTTTTTCACTGGCTTTAGACGTTTTTTTAAGTGTTTAGGGATGTTATAATATACATACATACATTTAATGACTAAAATGGTCAATTGGGTTGAGTTTATTACACATTAATGATGTTTTTAGACTTTAGTTAAAACTCATATTGGTGTAAGTATATTAATATTAAGTAGGTGGTTATATTTATAAAACTCTTCTGTTACTGAGTGACTGACAGACATCGTAGGCACAGACCAAACCACTGGACTTAAACATCCAAGTTTGGCATGTCACCAAGATGCTGGTTAAGGAGTGTAGTGTGGACCACTCAGAGAAGAATTCTCGTAATTCCTAGGCGAAAATATATGGAATCTTCCATTTTACATCCTAAAATTGCGGGCACCGACTAGTTTACTATATTTTATAAATGGTGTGATATTGAGACCCGCCACTCATCACGCTATGTATTAAAAGTGGAACGGTGGGTGCGGAGAGGAGTGTCTTAACACTAGGTTCCCTCTGCCTATCCTGCTTGCTATGCGTAATAAAGCTGCAGCTGCTATATTTAGATATTGGTAGGTCAATCAATTTCGCGTGCCGCACTGCATTGAGGAATGCAGGCGCCAGAGATAATTTGATTTTCGGTTTAACCTATTTGTACATTGTTATTTGTTGTTGTCGTTATTGTAAATTACATTACTTGGTATATTGAGGTAAAATTATGACAATAGATCACAATTACAAAACAAAATTTACTGATTTGTTTGGTACGTTTTTAAATATATCTTACCCTGCTATGTGCGGGATACAGCGTGATTCATTTTTAAATATTGGTTTTTAATATATTAAAGTTCTCGTTAAAGTACACTTTTAGGAAGAAATTACTGTGAACATTTTTTTTATTACGGTTATAATGCCCAAGTTGTATTAAAAATGCTAAAGCAAGTTCTATTTTTATCCTCCCTTTTAAACCAGTGGCACAGAAATGACAATGCTGACTCTTTGTATTGATTGCCAATACAAAAGTGTATTTTTTTCGACTTGGCTGTTGAACTGGGATGGTCTTTACAGTGTCCACACCGGGCGTCAAAAAGTACGAGCGTGATGGACGCTCGTGAGGAAAGTGTTTGTGTAATAAGCCTTTTATATAACTCAGGCTACAGTGTGCCCGCGTTATATAAAAGCAGGATACAGCGTGAAGCTAAAAGAATATATAACAATTTTTTTTAATATTTAGATTTTTACTGATTATTTTGCTACAAAAGTATCAATAACTTAAGTAATGGCTTGTTTGTTCTAAGATATTAGTAGGTAATTATAAAAGAAGTCATAGTTTAGGTAAATAGAGAAATTAGTCATATTGCAGTATTGTTTAGTAAAGTGAAGGTCAGGCGGCCGGTGGCCGTGGGGGTGTATGCAGCCACTCCTGGATTAGACGACGCGGCGCCCGAGCACTATTATACAGCAATTTACATGTTATACGAGGAATAATTCAAGGATAAAAGTATTGATTTCAATATTACTTATATGCAGGCGTATACAGGGTGTCTGAACATCTAATAGTATTTATTTTATTTTGTAAAATGTTTTTTTCTTTGTGTATGCAATAAAGAGTCTTATCTATCTATCTAATAAAAGAATTGTTGAAATAATTAATGTTTTTATTCCCTCGCTCTGGTAACGAAGCGACGGCGTTAGGTTCCGCCACGAATTCAGCTAAAAGTGAGAAGCGGAAGTGTGTTTATAGTTGGAAGAAATGTATTTCTAAGTAACTTAGATCGATTCAATAGGTTTTGTCCACACGTCGGGGACGTATTGATTGAGTGCCAGTATTAAGGTCAACTTTGTTTCTGTTCTTTACGTAGGTATATGTATAATATGACCTATGTATTATAAAATATTTAATAAACAGTGAAGCTTAACTGTATTATATTAATTAATTTTATTTTCCCGCTCTGTCATCGACAGCGCGGCGTTGAGTTTCGCCTCTCAGCATGCAATGTCTAAAAAAATGTACGGAAAGTGGGCAAACGAGTGTCCTTTACACCAGGTTACTTTACCCATAACTATGTGTTACCGGTAAAAGTTTTTAAGACTATATAAAGCTACCTTCACAAATCGTTCAATAAAAATCAATTAAAATCAAATATATCACTGTCGTCATTAGATTTATTTACATTTAGTGCAGAAGTATCAATGGTTATTTACTTGATTGGAGGCGGTTGTTATAAGACTTGCGTGTAGCACGCTACTCTCATACTCAATAGGACATGTGCTACACACTCCACCTACAATACAAGAGGGTTTTTTTTTGCTTCACGCTATATGTATCGTGCACATAGCGGGGTAGGCAGAGGGAACCTGGGATCCTAGAGTTAAGACACTACCGTTGCCCATTTGCTTGGATGTCTGGAGGTATTGCGTGTGGCGGAACTCAATGAATCCATGGCTAGTTAAGAAGTTCCTTCTACTCTATTTATTATTTAATTTATGAGCTGCCTTAAATATATTATGTACTATATTAATAATATAATTTAATATGGTAGATATAGACACTCCGGCCCCTTCTCTACTATTAGTAGATTATAACTCCGCATTTATTTTACCAGGACGGAGAAATGCAAATAATTCATTGTTCATACGCAATGCCTTATGCCTTAGCGCAGTCTAATATTTTTTTTAAATATATAGATAAAATATTTAAAAAAAAATCATTGTATATGTTTGTGCACGGTGGTGTGTCAGGTGGGGTCGACGAGCACTCAGCGATGCGGCCAACTAGTCATTAGTAGCAAAACAATTTAACAAAAATGGGTCGATACGGCGACCTAGTTTCTTTCTATGATTCATCTTTAATATATTTAGTTGAATACGCGTTTTCTAGAGAACATACCATTTTAAAAAATAAAATGTTTTTAGGGTTTGGTGCCCAAGGTTCCTTTTGTCACCAGGTCGTTGAATAATTCCCAATATTTTTTTTCTTTCATGACTAATCTAATGCAGTACATTAGTTGTTAAGTAAAGAAGTAAACAATAGGATGTGTAGTACAGTCAGTGCCTGTAGGTGTAGACATTAGGTGCCGGTACGTCGTGGCACTCCCTTCTGTTTACAACCGAGGTGCACCTNCTCCTGGATTAGACGACGCGGCGCCCGAGCACTATTATACAGCAATTTACATGTTATACGAGGAATAATTCAAGGATAAAAGTATTGATTTCAATATTACTTATATGCAGGCGTATACAGGGTGTCTGAACATCTAATAGTATTTATTTTATTTTGTAAAATGTTTTTTTCTTTGTGTATGCAATAAAGAGTCTTATCTATCTATCTAATAAAAGAATTGTTGAAATAATTAATGTTTTTATTCCCTCGCTCTGGTAACGAAGCGACGGCGTTAGGTTCCGCCACGAATTCAGCTAAAAGTGAGAAGCGGAAGTGTGTTTATAGTTGGAAGAAATGTATTTCTAAGTAACTTAGATCGATTCAATAGGTTTTGTCCACACGTCGGGGACGTATTGATTGAGTGCCAGTATTAAGGTCAACTTTGTTTCTGTTCTTTATGTAGGTATATGTATAATATGACCTATGTATTATAAAATATTTAATAAACAGTGACGCTTAACTGTACATTGAATATTTGTGTTTTTGTATATATATTAATTGATTTCATTTTCCCGCTCTGTTATCGACATCGCGGCGTTGAGTCTAAAAAAGTCCTCTCAGAGTCTGGAAAATTGTACGGAAAGTGGGCAAAGGAGTGTCCTTTACACCAGGTTACTTAACCGGTAACCCATAAGTTCCAAGACTAAATAATGTTACCTTGACAAATCGTTCAATTAAAATCAAATATATCACTGTCGTCGTTAGATTTATTTACATTTAGTTCAGAAGTATCAATGGTTATTTACTTGATTGGAGGCGGTTGTTATAAGACTTGCGTGTGGCACGCTACTCTCATACTCAATAGGACATGTGTTACACACTCCACCTACAATACTAGAGGGTTTTTTTTTGCTTCACGCTATATGTATCGTGCACATAGCGGGGTAGGCAGAGGGAACCTGGGATCCTAGAGTTATGACACTACCGTTGCCCATTTGCTTGGATTTCTGGAGGTATTGCGTGTGGCGGAACTCAATGAATCCATGGCTAGTTAAGAACTTTCTTTTTCTCATAGATATAAACACTCCGGCCCCCCTCTACTTGAAAATTTTAAAACATTGGATGATAATTAGTAGATTAATACACCGCATTTATCTTACCAGGACGGAGAAATGCAAATAATTCCTTATTCATGTCATCGCGTTTAGATTTACAAGACAATATTATAATATAGATATTTCAAAAAAAACATTATATATGTTTGTGCTCGGTGGTGTGTCAGGTGGGGTCGACGAGCACTCGGCGATGCGGCCAACTAGTCATCAGTAGCAAAACAATTTAACAAAAATGGGTCGATACGGCGACCTAGTTACTTTCTATGATTCATCTTTAACATATTTCGTTGTATACGTGTTTTCTAGAGAACACATCGTTTCAGAAAATGAAAAGGAAATACATTTAAAATACAAACTTTTAGTGTTTTGTAACCAAGTTCCTTTTGTCACCAGGTTGTTGAATAATCCAATATTTTTTTCTTTTTTGTGTAGAGAACTGGAATTAAAACTTCTTCCAAGAATGATTCACAGCACGACTAATCTAATGCAGTACATTAGCGATTAGTTGTTAAGTAAAGAAGTAAACAATAGGGTGTGTAGTACAGTCAGTGCCTGTAGGTGTAGACATTAGGTGCCGGTACGTCGTGGCACTCCCTTCTGTGGAAGGTAAGTCCCTTTTGTTTACAACCGAGGTGCACCTTGAGTGGGGTCGTTTAAGTTATTAGATACAAACAAACGTCAGCAGCTTAATGTAGGTATTTTTTGACCTACCAGTGGAATGTAATTTATTTATTCCTTTTTTTAACTTTACACTGTAAGCAGTTTTTCTTTACCTTCGCCCATTTCCTGCTTTTCTGTGGACTGGGCTTAGGCGATCTTCGTTTGTCCACTTTGTTGCCAATTAGCTCTATCAAAGTTTATAGTCGTTATATTGTATTCAGACGGTTGTGAAGATTATTTTCGTCGATTTATTGTAAAACCGTAATATTAATTAATATTATAAGTAATAAAAACTTAAGGAAATCTTAACCTACTGCTTTACTTTCTAGTGAATTGTATAAATTATTGACATTATTGGATTTAAATCATAAACCTTTTCCATATTCACGAGCGATTGAACGCGGAACGGGGAAATACATATGTATGTACATACTCATATAAGGTCTCTATGCTTCATTTCATAAAACCTTCGATATTGTTTCGTATTAAAATATGTACATATGTTTGTACGCACATCTTAAGCAAAAACCGTGACTTTGTTTGCGTTATAATAGAAACAAGCAAATAGTTATTTTATTATCGCATTGCGAAGATTTTTTATCACGCTCAAAAAAAGGAGAATCTAGTTTAAATAAATTCCGTTCTCTACTTTTTTTTAAATTCACTAAATTGCAGGAGTTGTGTAAGTAAATGCCGTCCTCTATCACAACTCTTACCAGGTCGAGGTAATGAAAACAATTTCATCAATTACAACAAATTTGGATTCGAACCCACAATAATAACGCTAACAGTCAGACACTTGTTGCACTGCATCAGTCTATATTTTATTAATATTATAATTAGCACGAGAACCCAGTAGGTACTATGTGTTTCAAACAAGTAACTGAAACTAAAAATTACTAAGCTAGTAGACTATAAAATACCGTTAAAAGTCATGCCAATTCCTAAACATTTGGCACAAACGCCAAAAATATCTCTCTCTCATCAGCATATTTTTAGAGGCATATCCACTCGGAGACTGGTCGGCGCCTCGGAAAGCTTCCGGGATGCCATTTTGGCAAACACTCTCGATTTCTATGACCGAGCATTGAACCCGCACTCGTTACCGCATTGTTTAGTATAAATAGTGTTGATAATATGAATAACTTTCTCGAGCTTTTCTCTTTCGACGATTAGTTATGTGTTGTTGTAAGTTTATGTAATGATGAGTTAATGTTGATGATATTCAAGTTTTTGAGACCAGTCTCCAGAATTCTGAGGCTGGACGTTTTTGGGGTAAATTTTGTTGTAAGTAAAATTTTTGGAGTGGACACCAGTTTATTCTGGGATGGGCACAACCCACCCAGCTACTCCTCTACCTATGCTCATGCACTAAAGTTACTGCCTCAGACCTCACAAGAAACGGCGCAAGAAACGAGGCGGAAGTTTTTTTTTAAATCAATTATTTACATTCACAATTATTTATTAGTTTTGCATTTACAAATCTAATTTCTAAAGATTATTATTAAAACAATACATATAAAAAACCTATGATACAACAAGCGGGTGAGCGAACGCCTGTGACATTTGTCCATATCTATAATTACATATAATATTTGGCGTGAGTCGTATGTGTGTCACGGCTCACGGACCTAAAACAGCAGAGATGGAAGTTTGCCTGTAGTTATAGGAACTATTCAGGCGGATATGTCGCTGCTTGGACTGAAAATAACCTCTTTAAGGGTATATAAGTTGGATATTCTCATCTGGAATTTGAATTTACAACATATATAAATAATGTACACTAGGGTATGATCTAGGAATGGAGAGATGTTTTTCGTATCTTTATCCGATGAAATATCGAAATCTAGAAAGACTAAACTCCAAATGTAAATTTAGAAATTTAATTTATTTTTAAATCTGGAAGCTTCAGCGCTCCTTTTACGGGAATAGCATATATGCTATTCTATAAGCTATAGGGTAAAATAATTGAAACCCATACCATAAAGAAATTAAAAGAGACTAGTATATATTACATAAATGATAAATGAAATATTTATTTTATTGTATTGTATTGCAAGGTCGCCGCGCGCGTGCTCGCTTCTTTTGTATGCACCGCGCGCCCGCTGTTATGTCACACACGGCACGGCTATGGTGTTTTAACTACTGGAGATTTTTCTCTACTAATGTAATGTTATTGATATTTTAAAATATATCGCTTAGTAGACAAAGCGCGGCGTTTAGTTACGCAACTCTACAAGCAATGCCTCCAAATTTCGGCGGAAAATAATTAACCAAGTGTCTTAACACTAGGTTCCCTCTGCCTACCCTGCTGAGTGCGGGATACGGATGAAGCTGATTTTATTTTTATTTGTTCTTTGTATGGTCTATTTTTATGTTGTGAATTTTATATTTATATTTTGTCTTGTTATCTTTACTTGAACTTCCCTTTCGTTTTTCTTTTTTATTTTACCTCTTACATTACTTTCACTTAACTTACTTTCAAAATGTCTTAATCCAAAAATACTAGAAATATTCTTTTTTTTTTTTTTCAGTAAAGAAGTATATTTATTTGGTATATTCTTCTCGTTATGTCTACTAAATAAATACTAACATAATATGTTTGTTTGTTACAGGGGCGCGGAGCTCGGCGATGTCAGTCTCCTGCGGCGGATGCCTAACGTAGAGGTGTTAGCGTTCAGGTAATTATTTACATAAACTTTTCTGTGTTTGAGGCCGTCGTGGCCTAGTGGCAAGGTAAACGGTAGCGTGTGAATGTAAACGCGACCGTCGTAGATTCGATCTCCACTCGAACGAATATTTTAATAATTTTTCCGCTCTGGTAGACAATACGCAGCATTAAGTTTCAATATTTAAAGTTTTTTAAACGTCGATGTAACATCTTAATCTTCTCCTTTGTTTATATATTTTTTTTATTTTTTTAAGACCATTAAATTAAATTAAATTTTTAATTACCAACGTATGTAAAAGTTCATTTTTTTTATATTCTCTCCATGTTTTATGTAAAAGTGGAAACTTTATTGGCAAATGTAATATAGATATGTAATATGTTTAAGTATTGTAAAAACTGTTCCCAATATAAAATAAATAAAATAAAATAAATCAGTATTTGGAAATAAATATACCTACACTCTTCTGTATATGAAACAATCTAACACCACATTTTACAAAACAGTGAAAAAGAAAAAAATTTCAATGTCATACAAATTAGCTTTTGATATCAGTAATATTCCCACAGCTATTGCGTGACGCTTAGTAATCTACAGTAGACGACACTATAACAATGTACCTGATCTGTGAATATGAGCCGATTGTGAGCTGATTGTAATTATAATAGGATTGGAATGTCGTCAAGCCAAACGTCTATGATGTTAACAATGGGGTGTAAAATATGACGTAAATGGTTCCAATAAATTAGTGTTTTAGGTAGTGACGACGCAGTTAGTAAGAATATTGATATTGCAAATGGAAATTCTACTAACAAAAAATATGTTTATTTTTAAACTAAGACCAGAAAAGCGCTAGCATATAGAAAACTCTGGCTTTTAACGTTATACATACCCACCTAACATAAAATCTCTTCTGATAATTGTGTATAGTAACCAAAATTTTATAGTTTATAGAGTTATAGAGTTTTTTTGTTCATAACTGTTTTAGTAATGATATATATAATCGAGCAAGTTTTGTCCAATTTGCTCGATTTCGACAAGAATTGTATCGGTTGTATAGATTTTGTGTAGGTTCTATGAAACATCACGTACACGTCTCGGGACACGTAGCGTCATGCTATAAATTTCGTAGTATTGATATAGTTCAAAGAATAATGCTAATAGTATTCATTAATTAAAATTTATGTTTGTTTTTGTTACTCGTTTGAAGGATTATATTGAATTGTTTTAAGATTTAACTGCGTTGGTATACAAGAAAATGAAATTAGCCGATTTAATAGATTTTTTAACAAGACAACGCCCGGCGTTGAGTTACGTCACTCAACAGGGCAATGTCTCGGAAACTTTTCGCCCCCAATCTGATTTGTTAATTTGATTCTCTAAATGAAAAAAAAAGTGAAAGTGTATACCATAAAGTTCACTGAAAGTAATAATATAAAATTTTAATTCATCATCTATTAGTTTAACGAGAGAGAGAGGTCAACACACCTTTCCATTTCTCCAACAATTAGCCGGCCATTATGCGCACGCGCACTTCTCGGTCTCGAGGCGAGTGTGAATGTGAGTACGAGTCGTCGCTTGTAACTAATGAATTAAGCGCTTTATCGGCTATCAATATTTGCGGTGCGATTTCGGTTGTTATACGCTCGTGTTAGTTAGTTAGTTATACGTTTAGTAATTATATTTGATCACGCGATTGTACGCGAAATAATGTATTTATTTTAGTTTAGTTTTAGTTATTTTTTTATTGCTTCAAGCTTTACCCTTAGCTGGGAAGCCGGAGAGAACGGAGTGTTAAATGGTCTCAGCATACCCTCTTTTGCCTCGTCCACTGTCATATGTGATTTTCATCAGTGTCATCGATGGTGTATTGTCGAAGATCAACGGTAATATCCCCTACATATCTTAGTATTTCTTTTTTTCTTAATAAATCTTCTGTTTTTATGTACCTAGAGTTGTTTTTAAGAAATGAAGATTGGAGTCCTTTTTTTACCCCAAGTGAATCGTTTTGTAAACGTAAAAAAATTCTCTAATATTTACTATGTGTTTTGTTACATAAAAAAAATAACTATTTCGTTTTGGTGGAGAGTTGTGTTACTATACAATCTTATTCTTATTATATTTATACCTATAATTCAAATTTAAATTCATAATATTTTTTATTCAAATAGACATACCAAAATAAGAGAGTCCCCTGTTCAATTAAGCCAAATCGAAGTGAACAACCACATCTACTTAATTATTAATATAGATTATAATAAAAGAGTTTTTTTTTTCATAATTACGTCAAGTGTTCGCAACGGTACCGGTGCGTCGTCAGTAGTCACTAAACACTAGGTAACGAGGTCAGTTCGCAGTTCGCACGCTGCCGACGACAACGCCGCCGTAAAGTGTCATTGTGCGGTGATTATAGTGTTAGCGGTAATATAGAATTTATGACGATTTTCCAATATTATTATTTTTTCTCTGCACAAGGTGTGAGGCAGAGGAATATTCGTTGTAAAACACTATGTTTGCTGCTTTCCATTTGTCGTCACATATATGTAATTCTTGTTACAAATTGTGCTATCATATTTTTTTTTAGCTTCACGCTCTATTCTGCTCATATCAGGGTGGGCAGAGACTTACGTTCTTCACTTATGCGCCTAATTCTTGAGGTAGAGTTGAGGAACTCAACGCAGCGCTTTGCCCTATTACCACAACGAACAAAAAAAAACATTAAAAGTTCCATGTCTCGAGTGAAAATCGAACTCACAACCGTCGGGTTTACAGTCACACGTTTGTACTCACGCGGCACAAAGGCTTCACTATGGCCTCGGGGACATCATTGCAATTTGAATATATGTAACTCTATTTAAAAATATCTTGCTTTCTTATTCTTGCTTCTATATTAATATTAAAGATATTCTGTTATATTAAACCCTAATAAGTATTAATTACTAGCTCTAACATGGTATGACAGTTGACCACGAGGTCGCGGTTTAAGCNACGCCCAATGTTAATAACCAATCCTAATCCAAAAATTGCTACCATAGATTGAAATAGACAGAGATGGAGGTAGGCATGCAGGTTAGTGATTGGATAGATATGTCGGACAGTACGAGATGGACGTTAACTGGAGATAGGAGATACATTATTAATATTGGGCGTTAGCATATAATTCGTGTTATCTGAGATAAGGGGGTGACTGACGGCGGCGGATATCTACAGGTTCGTGACCGCGACTCTGTCCGTGGTGTGGCGTGGTGAGTCGTCGCAATGCAGTGTTTCACTGTTTTACTAAGAAATTTGTATATTATAATTGTGTGTGTGTGAGTGTGTGTTGTGTGATATATAGCTTTTACGTTTTTCATGGTAGTTTAGGCAAGTTTAGGTCAGTAGTGGTGCTGGGGCACAAGCGCGCGTAAACGTTACAGGTTGTGGATTCGATTCTCGCTGAAGGAAATAAAGTATTTAATATTTTCATTCCGTCGCTCTATTAATGCAATGGTAAAGCGTGGCGTTAAGTTCCACCAGGCTACACGCAATGCCTCTAGACCTCGGTGAAAAGTGGGAACCGAAAGCTTTTCAGATTCAGTCTCCGCAGCCTGATAGATTATAATAAAAGAGTTTTTTTTTCATAATTACATTAAGTGTTCGCAACGGTACCGGTGCCTCGTCAGTAGTCACTAGACACTAGGTAACGAGGTCATTTCGCAGTTCGCACGCTGCCGACGACGCCGCTGTAAAGTGTCACTGTGCGGGACGATGGCGTGATTTATAGTGTTAGCGGTAATATAGAATTTATGACGATTTTCCATTATTATTATTTTTCTCCGCACTAGGTGTAAGACGTGAGGGGAGTATTCGTTTTAGAAACACTATGTTTTCTGCTTCCCATTTGTCGTCACATATATGTAATTCTTGTTTTTTTTTTACAAATTGTGCTATTATATTTTTTTTTTAGCTTCACGCTCTATTCTGCTTATATCAGGGTGGGCAGAGACTTACGTTCTTCACTTATGCGCCTAATTCTTGAGGTAGAGTTGAGGAACTCAACGCAGCGCTTTGCCCTATTACCACAACGAACAAAAAAAAAACATTAAAAGTTCCATGTCTCGAGTGAAAATCGAACTCACAACCGTCGGGTTTACAGTCACACGTTTGTACTCACGCGGCACAAAGGCTTCACTATGGCCTCGGGGACATCATTGCAATTTGAATATATGTAACTCTATTTAAAAATATCTTGCTTTCTTATTCTTGCTTCTATATTAATATTAAAGATATTCTGTTATATTAAACCCTAATAAGTATTAATTACTAGCTCTAACATGGTATGACAGTTGACCACGAGGTCGCGGTTTAAGCGTATCCATACGTTATCTCTTGTGGTCGCTCTTAGATTTCTCGATGGCATTAAATTACATCTACCATAGTGGTAAACTCTACTGCTTGTAGGTTCGACCCCCACTCGACGACATAATTCTAGCCCCAGTCCATAGGCAGGTACGAATATATCTCAACTGCTCGAAGATTGCTTTTCATAGTAAATGTTTATTTTGATAGTATTGTATAAGTTGTATAGTAAATAGTCTCGATTATCCTGGGAGGCGGCAGGTCGCGAACTGTCTGCTCGCGTTTAATGGAAGGAAACGACCCCCGAGGGCAATGACGGTATTGGGGAGGATTTGAGATTGAAGTAAAGAGGAAATTGTTGATTTCAGGTTAAATTGCCTTGAGGTCTGTCTGCGATTTAGATATTTGTATCTCATATATCCTAGTTTAAATTGAGAAAATTATGAAAGTAAATAAAAGATAGGAATATAAGAAGTTAACCCGTGAGAAGTCACGGCCTAAAAAGTCACACTTAATAAATAATTTATAGCACAAAGTGCACGCTTTTTAAAGACTCTCATACTTCCTTTCGTTCCTTATAGTGTCTAAAAATAACTTAGTTATTTCAATGCAATACAAAACAATAAATATAGTGGAAAATAAATTTGTTAATAAAATTTTTTTTCGTTTTGGGAAGAACTGTAAATCTCTACAGGTAATTTTTTAAAGACTTTTGATTGTTTTTTAGTTAATCTTAATCAAAATACATTTTTGGGAGACCAAGACGCGCTCATGGCTTGAAGTAATTAATTTTGGAGATTAATTCTAATTTGATAGTTTGCTCATATTGATCAACGATGTTGAAGTTGTTAATTGAATGTAGAAATGTAACAACGTGTAAATTTATATTAGAAACGAGATGGGTAACATCTGGTCTGGTCGTCAGCACTCGCGCTTGGTGCGGGTCGCGACCTTTCTGTCTGCGTCTGGAATAGAACTATAGTACCTAAGTATATTAGATATAAGCTGCCTTTAAAAAACATTACTATCTCCACTTTAAAAGCCGGCAACTTAGGAACGGGAACCCAGTTTTAAGACACTGTATTCGAGCCATTGTATGTTGAGTTGCGGAACTTAACGCCGCTCTTCGATTCTACCAAACACGGAGAAATGGAAATAATTTAAAGATTGTTTTCTTTAAATATTTAACATGGCGCACGGCCTCTTTTAAATAATAAGCTTAGATAAGTCCTAACTAGAATTAGTAACGAGAAATTAAATGACTTTTAGAGTGTTAGCTGCTACCTCGTGGTTAGAAGAGAACATGTAATTTGCGCCTTTCACTGTTCTTAAGATGAAAGTAGGAGTTGTTGCTCTTTGTAAATGCAATATGATGCTGATATTTTTATATGTATATGTATATATGTTGAAGTAAATTATAGAAGTAATTATCAACTTAGTGGTTTCATGGGCTTGTAACTATAAACACGAAAGGTTTTGGATTATATTCGACCGAGGAATTAAAATCTTAATTTTTCAGTTTCTTTGCTCTGGAAAAAGGCAAAGCCTGGCGTTGTGTTCCGCCACTCAACATGCATGCTTTCGGAATTTGGCGGAAAGTAGAGAACGAATGTCGAATGTAGGGTCTTATTGGGAACGTGGAGTGTCCTAACACTAGGCTCCCATGTTCCCTCTGCCTAACCTGCTATGTGCGGAATGCAGCATAAAGCTGGCGGTATTGAAAATTAACTTTTAGAGAAGGTAAAACTTGATTGTAAAGTAACTGTAGCTAGAAGAATAAAGCCACGAATATTTAAGAAAAACACAGATTCTCTAGTTTTTAAATTAATATTTAAAAAAAAGAACACGGTTGACCAAGGTCATGTCCAATCGGAGCGTTTCACCGTGTTGCCCAATCAGCGAGCGACGCCGCCGGGATTAACCAATCACTGCCCACAGTTGGCCGTTACAATATGTATCTACTTAATTTGAAAATAAATATAGTCTGTTGTAAATGAACAAAGAAAATGAACTAAAAGAATATATTATAATGTTTATTACGTTTTGTTGGATTATAGTAAAGTTTCCGCTTCACTAATTCTGTTTGTTGCCGGAAATGTAACAGCGTGTTTTTTATCATTATTTATAAGGATTGTGCAACACAGCTTTGCCTCAGGCCAGTGAACTAGTAGGCTAGTTATTGAATATTACAAGTACATTTAAAAACACAACATGGCGGAACGGTTTCGGCGGATTTTAGAGTTCCTCCTGAATTCAGCGGAAAGTGCGGAACGGAGTGTCTTAACACTAGGTTCCTTCTGCCTATACCGCTATGTACGGGATAAATATTAAAAAAACATGTATAGTATCGTAGTAACGGTATAATGCGATCAGAACTTAGGTTTAAGTTAACTGATTTTAATACAGGTACCTAAATAAAACTTTAAAATAATTGCTTTAATGTGTGTTACTACTACACACAGATTTAACTCTTAACGTATAATTGTAAAGGCAACTGCGCAGGAAGCTCTTGAGCTCTATTGTTGTAATATGCCTATAGAGCCCGCCGCAACTAACTATGAAATTAAACTTAAAAGGGTTGAATTGAAAGGTCGCCGGCCGGTACTAATGTGCGAACTTTTTACTATTTAATGATCGTTTTTTTATATTCTCTACTTGGTTTTAAGAGAATGGAGGGAACTGTTAATGGTTTTTTTTGCTTAGATTGGATTGGATTGAAAACGACGATTTTACCTTATTTGGTGAATTGAATGACGCCTTAACGTCCTACTGCCTTATACCTTATATGGATTTATTTTCCATAATGTATAAGAATTTATTTTCATACTACTTTGTTATTTGCAAAGATAACTAGTAGATAAATCAATTAGTTCTTTTCTTTTATTAAACTTGGAAGTCTAATATCTAAATTTAAACATTATTAGAGTTGATTTAAACTGCTAATATGGCGTTTATGGCACAATTACATCTTCAGAGTAGGGAGAGGAAAACTAGTGTTTAAACCCTGTTTATACTTATCCGCCTAATGTTTAAGCCTTTTTTTTGATGCGAAACTCAACGCCAAGCTTTGTATTGTTACCTAGAATAATGAAATTAAAATCGGACCTAAAACCGTCCCGATTACAGTCAGACTGGATTAAAATGTTTCGTCTCTATACTTACCAAGTACATGTATTTCGCTTCCAGCATCAACAAGATCCGGTCGCTGGTCGACTTCGCCGGGTGCCGGCGCCTTCGCGAGCTGTACGTGCGCAAGAACGAGATCAGGGACCTCGCGGAGATACGCCACTTGCGCCACCTGCCAGACCTCACCAGCCTGTGGCTGGATGAGAACCCATGTACCCTGCATCCTGAGTTAGTATATAAACATAAATATATATTTTTTTTTGTTTCACACTGTATCCCGTATATAGAAGGATAGGCAGAGTAAACCTAGTGTTAGGACACTCAGTTCTCCATTAGGGCACTTCCGTTCTCCACTTTCCACCAAATTCTTAACATTACCATAGCGAGAAAATGAAAATATTATATACTTCATTCCTTCGAGTGACTCGTCATTGAGAGTTTTTATTGTATTCAAGATGCAAGTTGCTTCTTAATGTTTGTGAATGTGAAAGTATAATATGGCCTAATAACATTTCTAATTCTTAACAGTTAAAATTCATATGTGAAGATTTAATTTCTTTTTCTGTATACAATTATTGTTTATAATAGCTTATTAACGTCGCTGTGACGAACCTCGAGTTTTTAATTTTAATTAATACATCTTTTAAGTGAAATATGTCATTTGTGGGTATCCATTCCAGATACCGGATGACCGTGTTAAGAAATCTGCCGAATCTCGAGAAATTGGACAATGTCGTCGTACATCCGGAAGACGTGAGTACTAAACAAAAATTAGTCATAAATACATACGAGTATATATAAGTTTTGTATGAGTCATTTAATATATCTCCTGACAATGACTTTTTGACAAAGGTTTGTGGACAAAAGCTAGTGTTTTTTTGGGAATCGTTTAAGCCGCGCTTGTGGGTTCGATTCCCACTTGGGGGAATGTATAAAAATCTTCGTTTCTTCGGTACCACAGGTACAAAAAATACCGATGTACTTTTTTATTGTTTGAGTGTGAAATCTATAATCTAGAATGCTGCATATTGTATTGGTAATTTATGTCTGTCCGTCCGTTAGTATTTTAAGAGATATTTTCTATAGCGACTGGTCTTTACAAAGAAGCTATCACACAAAAGATATTCACTTGAACGTTTTAAATTGCAACATAATGCACTATAATGACAGTAACAATAAGTCGCGACTCGGCCTTTGAATGAGATGGCAACGTAAGGACTATCAGTGGCTATTCAAATTATTTAAACTTTTTTTAATGTCAATGTTTATTTGTTTAAAAAATGTTGATTTACTCCTTTTTAATAATGTCATAATCCTTTTAGTGTCATAAATGTTCTTCTATAGTGATATAAAATATTAGATATATCTATCTAGTATTTCTAGTATGTGGTCAACCTTGAGTGTTTAGCTAGCGGAATTCCTAGGACACGTATAGAAATCTAGTCAGGATATAAGTAAATACATACTGGTAGTGCGCGTGCGCTACACGCCTTAGTAGAAAACGACGTAATAAACTTTATAATAGACTAGTTGTATCTCGCAAATTTGTTTGCTTAAATCTCATTTTTTCCTAATTTACATAATAATATGTAATTGTTTTGTCTTTTTTTGTTATGAAGTTGAAACATAACACTTTTTAAGATCTCAGGGGCTGGTAAAAGTTAGTTTATACGAAATACGATAATGTTTCTATGAGTATAATTCTGTATATTATGTTTTTCTACTTCCAGGTGCAGGAGGCGATGCGAAAAGGCGTGCACATACCCGACTCTGACGACGAAGGATACCCGCAACAAGTGAGTCCATGCTCCATTCTGTTGCAGTTACTTCACTTTTAGGTCTATAATTTAAGCCGGTTGTATTATTTTTATTCTCGTATTGAATGTATGTTATTGAATTGTTTTGATTGTACCGTACCAGAGCGCTCGTTTGCCTTGTCTTTTTCCATAATAAAAAAACATGAACATATATAGCGGCGGCCCGCCCGCGGCTTCGCCTGCGTGAACTACGTTATTATTAATTTCTATCTCCATGAGTACCTACGTATTAGTGACGTTGTGTGAAGAGTGAAGAAGTGACGTCCATGCAAAATTTGAGACTCCTAGCATTTGTAGTAACGAAGTTTCATACAAACTTTCAACCCCAAAAACAACCCCTTAGAAGTCGAATATTGCAAATTCCCGTCTTAGCGGGCACCTACGTCCTATAAGTAACTCCTATGCAAAATTTCAGATTCCTAGCACATGTAGTTTCTGAGATTTCGTGATGAGTGAGTGACCTTTCGATTTTATATATATAGATAATTGAAGAGTTAAGCATTTAGTGAGGAAAAGAGTATATTACCACTAGGTTCCCTCTGCCTACCCCGTTATATGCAGGATATAGCGTGAAGCTAAAAAAATAATATCTCAATGTTGTTTTTTACTTGAACTCAAATATTTTGTTATTCAGTTTGCAGGCTCTATTCAACTTAAGGCCATTTTGCTTCGTGTTAATTGTTCTAAATGTTTATTCAATATGTTATATTGAAGTGTTAACATGTTGCATCTAA
This sequence comes from Heliconius cydno galanthus, assembly GCA_036379175.1. Taxonomy (NCBI): domain Eukaryota; kingdom Metazoa; phylum Arthropoda; class Insecta; order Lepidoptera; family Nymphalidae; genus Heliconius; species Heliconius cydno. The sequence goes on along the minus strand of JAKRZM010001190.1, from coordinate 69,850 downwards.
TACATGCAATTGTGTAATATTGCAAATGTCGAGTTTTACGATACGCAATGTAGGTATGTAGGTGTGTTACGGTAGAACTGCTCACTCGTAAGTTAGTCGCTGATGGAAATTTTGTAATGGCGTTGGTACTGTTGCGTGGTGTGTTGTATAATGAGATTTTAAGATAAAATCTTACAATAATTATTAAAAATCCCCTCATGGAAATAATAAATAGCCTGGTGCTGCTAAGATACAACATGTTTATGTAACACTACGCCACACACTGTCCTACCAGAGCGCAGAAATGGAAATTATTCGGATCCACAAGTACCACATTTTACAGCCAGACTCTTGGAAGCAGGTTGACGGCACTATGGCTTCACTGCATCATTTAAAATGTGAGAATTTGTGAGGATGGATGTTTGTTCAATTTTCACGTAAAAATTACGGAACGCATATAGTTGAAACTTACCAGTAACATAGCTTATATTATTTATATCAAAATACCACATCGTCCATAATTTATGTAAATATGTTGTATGATTAGACTATAACAATAAGTTTAGTATAAGTGGGTGAAGCTGCTTTGGAATTGCTAGTGATTAAGAGAAAATTACCTATTGGTTTGTCATACTTCCAGCAGGAGTCCTACGGGCAGTATCGGCGACAGCGGTCGTGTGAATCAAGTCCCGAGCGCGAAGAGCAGTACTACCGCGCGCCCACACACCCGCCCCCGCACGCGCCCGCGCCTGTCACACACCACGCGCACGCGCAGAGGCACGACCAGGTAAGAGAGTTGGGTCACTAAGTTCTAGTCGTCGTATGTACTGTATATACAGTCTATCTTAGTGAGTGAAGCGAAGCAGGAATAAGTACCATCTAAGTAAGAAATATATTATATGGCTTAAATTAATACGAAAATGCGAGAGTATTGTAAAGAGAATGATAACACTAAGATTATTTATTCTATTTGACTTAGGCATGTGTTATGTATGACGCTACTTACCTTTAATAAATATTAAGTGTTCATTGACAATAATATATGTGTTTGTTCAGGTTGCTGTTGTGTAAACGTCATCGTTATATTTAAATATATATATTTCATAAATGAGGCTTTTGGTCATAATTTATTTTTTTCAGCAATTCTACCTAATTTACTTGTTAGACAAAGAGTATCGTGAGAATTGGTTATGGTCTATATAGAGTACCTTATATAAAGTGCACTATAATACTCACTACCAAAGAGGCCAGTCGTGACGTAAGTGCGTGAGTGTGTGACTGTTGACGCGACTGGTTGTGGGTTCGATTCCACTCGAGGAAATGTTTTTTTTTGTGAAAAAAAATTATATTATATTTAAATTTATATTATCCATTCTTTGCTCTGGTGTCTTTCAAAGCGCGGCGTTGAGTTCGCTCAACAAGCAATGCCTTGAAAAATACGGCGAAAAGTGGGGAACGGAGTGTCTTAACACTATGTCTATATGCCTACCCTGCAATGTGCGGAATGCTGATGTTTTTTATTCTGTAAAATAGAATAATTTATAAACTCATCTTTGAGCTGAGCTGAGGGTCTATCAATATAGTCGTTCCAATTGGTCTACAATTTTTTTTCTACATTTTATTGATCCATGAAAAGTTGATTTCATTATTTTTATATACATTCATTTGTATTGCATTTTGTCTACTAATAGCAATAAGCCACATATTATAACGTCATTTCATTTTAAATATGATAAAGTGGCAACTTTTGTTTATAAAAATAATCAATTGCACAGACAAAGAATATCTACAATTTAATATAGCAAGAGCAACTTTATTATATTTCGACATTATCATTAAAATATATACGTCTGTTACATTATATGTATAATAATACTAAATGGTATGTGTGTATATTTGTTTGTGTGTGACTAACGCGAAACGCGCAGTGGGCGCACGGCAGCGACAGCTCCGCGGAGGCCGAGCCCGCGCCTGACGCGCCGCCGCCGCACTCTCCGCCCGCGCAGGTAAAACACCTTACCTGGCCTTTACCTGAACACTTACCTTACCTATCACTGACAAAACTTGACGACCCTTACCTTACCTGTTCACTTACTAGCACTACTATATTATTGATAAGACTGACAGGATTACTTACATGTGCTTATAAAAGCACATGTAAGTAATCTTAGATTAACTGTTTACTTGTCTAATACTTGTAATGACATATCTTGTGTTAATGCGTGTTGAATTGTGGAACTCAACCCCACGTTTTACCTCGTTACCGTAAAAAAATTGTATATATAATAATATAATATGTCATTTCCTCGAGTGGGAATCGAACCCATAACATGTCGCGCTTACAGTCATACGCCTTTGCACTTGCGGCACGACTGGCCTCAGAAGTGGTTATTTTTAGTAAACTAAATAAAGGAAAAAGACTAGCTATCAAATGTCTTGTTACCAAAGCGAAAAGAGTCTTTTTTAAATTTCTATTTACCCCAGTCAGGAATCTAATACTATCGAATACTATTCATAGTATAATATATGATGTTAAAGTGTCCGGCGTCCCCTCGTCGCGCATCCCCTGACCCTGAAGACCGCTACGAGCACACGGCGCTCAACGCTGTGTCCGCGATGAGCACCTCCCAGTACGAAGTGAGAGACTTACTATTATATATTCGTATATAAAAGAGCAGCTTCATGCTTTTCTCAAATTCAAATTATCTAATTCCCTTTTTCTATAATAAAGGAGAATTAAAATAAGATACTCGGGGCAGTGTGTGAGTTTCAAAATTCATTATTTCCCTTTCGGAAGTGTGATTATTTCCCATTCCATTTGAATAAAAAAAATTTTTTTTTTATTAGCTTCCCGCTGTATCCCGCACATACAGTACTGTACAGTAGGGTAGACAGAGAAAACCTGGGAACCAAATGTTAAGACATTATGCTATGTTATCTTTATTTAATTAATTTATAGGAACTGACACTGTATAAAAAGAATAACTTCATTTACAGTACATCCATATTATGTGTTTCATACGAGTATGTATTTTGTTTTTGTGGCAAGTTTTGATTTCATCAATAACAGCATTTGCATGTAAATCCTATATGTTTAAGTATTTATTATATAATATATGAATTTAAACAATACTTACCTTTTTTTGTGTTTTTTTTATTTACTGTCAGTATTATGTATATAATTTAGTTATTTATAATAATAATTTTCAGACACGAGGGGGTCCGCGGTCGCCGGATGCGGCCTCGTTGCGGCACTCGGTGTCTGCTCACAGCGTCAAGGTATAATTTACTAATTAAAAAGAAAATATAAAATCATATACCGACAATAGTATTTTAATACATTTTTGAATATGTTATCTATGTTAAGAAAAATATTATTGATTTTACCAAATCGGTGATGTACATAATATTAATACTAGAAACAGGTTTAGACTTATCGCACCCGTAACCCGATTACATCGAGTCCTTGATTCTTTTATGGAACAATGCTTTTACAATATAATTCTTTTATATAGGACTACGCGTACAGCGGCAACGGCGAGTGGCGCCACAGCGGGCACGCCGCGCTTACGTCGCCGCACGACCACTACAGCGACCGCGGGGACAGGCCAGTTGCACATATGTTTAATTATTTTTTTAGCGTCCCGTTGTGTCCCGCACATACCAGGGATGGTAGAGGAGTTAAGACACTCTGTATTCCTCATTTTCCGTCGAATGCTGGACTAAATTANTTCTATAATAAAGGAGATTTAAAATAATACACTCGGGACAGTGTGTGAGTTTCAGAATTCATTATTTCCCTTTCAGAAGTTTAATTATTTCCCATTCCATTTGAAATAAAAAAATATATTTATTTTTTATTAGCTTCCCGCTGTATCCCGCACATACAGTACTGTACAGTAGGGTAGACAGAGAAAACCTGGGAACCAAATGTTAAGACATTATGCTATGTTATCTTTATTTAATTAATTTATAGGAACTGACACTGTATAAAAAGAATAACTTCATTTACAGTACATCCATATTATGTGTTTCATACGAGTATGTATTTTGTTTTTGTGGCAAGTTTTGATTTCATCAATAACAGCATTTGCATCTAAATCCTATATGTTTAAGTATTTATTATATAATATATCAATTTAAACAATACTTAACCTTTTTTGTGTTTTTTTTATTTATTGTCAGTATTATGTATATAAATTAGTTATTTGTAATAATAATTTTCAGACTCGAGGGGGTCCGCGGTCGCCGGATGCGGCCTCGTTGCGGCACTCGGTCTCTGCTCACAGCGTCAAGGTATAATTTACTAATTAAAAAGAAAATATAAAATGATATACCGACAATAGCATTTTAATACATTTTTGAATTCGTTATCTATGTTAAGAAAAATATTATTGATTTTACCAAATCGGTGATGTACATAATATTAATACTAGAAACAGGTTTAGACTTATCGCACCCGTAACCCGATTACATCGAGTCCTTCATTCTTTTATGGAACAATGCTTTTACAATATCCATCTTTTGTGTAGGACTACGCGTACAGCGGCAACGGTGAGTGGCGGCACAGCGGGCACACCGCGCTCACGTCGCCGCACGACCACTACAGTGACCGCGGGGACAGGCTAGTCGCACATATATTTCATTATTTTTTTTAGCGTTCCCCTGTATCCCGCAAATACCAGGGATGGTAGAAGAGTTAAGACACTCCGTCTTCCTCATTTTCCGTCGAATGCTGGAAGCATTGCGTGATAAGTGGCGGTACTCAATGCTGCGCTTTGCCACGATACCAGAGTTAAGAAGTGAATATATTAAACATTTCATTTTCCAGAGTTGGAATCGAGTCCACGCGAGGAATCGTGTTCTGGCGTAGGAGCACAAGCGTGTGACCGTAAGTGGGACAGGTTGTGGGTTCGATTTCCATGCGGAGGAATGAAATATTTAATATTTTCATTTTCTCGCTCTTGTAACGAGCACTAGCACTGAGTTTTGCCATCCAAGACGTTTCAGGTTTCCTCTGCGTACCCTGGTATGTGCCGGATACAGCGTGATGCTAAAAAAGTATAGTCAAATAGCGTCAGTAAACTATGCACTAAATCATATAATAACAAGCATCACATGAATTCCAGAAGTGAGACGTACTCGGTCCGCGGCGAGAGGGAGTGGGGCGGAGGCGCGGGGGAGCGCGGCGCGGTGCCGTCCGCCGTAATGGCCGAGCACAGGGGCTTCACACGCAGGCCTGTCACCAGGGTGAGTTATACCTTGTATACTAATATAATTATACATTTTCAGACTAAAGATGTAGATTACTTAGACATAGTATTAAGTGGAATTTATTATGTACATTATTATAGTGTTTATATTTTATTAAGTTTCATCATAATTGTGTAATGGATTCCAGAACTCCAATCTACTGTCAGCAGTGCTGTGTCTAGTGAAGGAGCTCGACTACCCGAGTCTTGAGGTCGCGGAGATGGCCGTCAGGTAATTGATTTTTTTATAGCAGGATAAGCATAGGGGACCTGGAAACCTAATGTTGAGACACTTCGAATTCTGGAGGCATTGCATGTTGAGTGGCGAAACTTAACGACACGACGACTTAACTCTTTTCCTCGAGTGTATCTGTAGCGTTTACAGTCAAACGCTGGTGCCTTCAAATATCTGAATATTTAACTATAATATTAAAGCGCGACGTTTAGGTGCGCCACTCAACACGCAATCTCTCGCAAATTAATCGGCAACGAAATGTTTATCACTAGTTTCTCTCTGCCCACCCCACTATTTGCGGGATACGCTGTGAAGCAGTAAGAAATATTAAATTTCATTTTAATTTGTAACATACTCAAAAATGTATACTTGAATAGAAATAATTGTTTAATAGATATTCAAATGTAATTACTAATATATTGTTTTAAAAAAAAGCTATGTATGTAATTTTCTTTTGTCTCACTGCAGGTGTCGCATGGACGAGCTCGCAAACAGTCAGTGACATAACGCTGAGGCCGAGAACTGAACCCAGTATCGACCTTACACTATCCAGAGACAGTATGCCATACATATGCAATAAATTATGATTGACTTCTATACAAAAAATAATAATAAGTAAAATAACAAATGTGTTTATTTAAAAAAAAAGCATCTAAATTATTGATTTATAGCGAAAAACAAGCAGAATCTCTTGCAATTAACCGAATAATTGTAAAATAGTATTTCTAAAATAAAATGTGTTAAAATTTGTAATGAAATATAAACTAAACATAACTTTTTTAAAATAAATTTGCTAAATGTGATTATTATTGTATGAAATTAAAATTCAAAATACATTCAAATGTAAATTTGAGTTGAATGAGTCAAATTAAAAATTTTGAGTTCAGTTACTTAACACAAAAAATATATTACACTCATAGTTCGTAAATAATATTAATATGCATTATCATACAATAATCAACTGTATACTTATATATAATAAAAATATAGTAAAATTTTAATTGCAGTAAGTGCAGTGTGTTGGGCCGTTACAGCTTCATAAAGAACCTTGGACCAATGAAATTTGTCCAATATTGGGCCAACAGTGTGATATATACATTATACAAGTGAAGTGCAGACTATTATAAGCTTTCTTTATTATGTATTAAAGGCTAAATTCGAAGGAAAATATTACGGTTACGTTTTGTTTGACGTCGATTTTACAAATGTTTGATTATTTATTTTTATTAAAATTATCGTCACTATTAATTATGTGACGGGTTAATCTGATGATGGTTTTTTTTTAATTATATTAGCCAACCATATGTAGAGATTTTTTTTTAACTTGAGTAAAATTTCTCCCTAATTTTTATTGAGAATTGTAATTAATGTTATCACGTCTAAATCAAATAAGTAATAATAAAAATAAAAGAATTTTAACCTTGCTCGATGTGAATAAATAGATAAATCAATCAATAAATGGTTTTATTTTTTTATATATTTGTTATTATTTTTCTTTTTCTACTGTATGAGCAACACTTAAAATAAATAATTTAATTGATCTGTCTATTTAAATATAATCTATAATCTGTCAAACATTTGTTTCATCGAACATTTTGTGATCAGTTGAGGCTATGCTATATATATTAAGTAGCACCAATAAAATACCTGTTATAATAACTATTATAATAAAATAAAATATAACATATTGTTATTATTATTATCATATTTTAATTTTGTAAATATTTGTATTGATTTTTTAAAATAATATTTTAAGATCAGTCTGTATAAAATGATTTTTAATTAATTGAAAATTCTACTCTTTTTATTAAATTTAATTGTATGAATTACGATTTTTTTTCGGTACTTATAAAAATCGTTTTTACTTTAAATTAGTATGTAATGTTTTTTATTTTCTTTTATACAGGAAAAGCAAAGATCATAAATCATACAATTCTTTAAAATCTCATAGTAAATAGTAATGCTTTTTTAATTCTTTTTTATTGCAATTAATTATTATTAAATGCCGATCAAATGTCGTAGTCCAATCTAAATATAAGTTAGCAGATTTTCGCGGACGAGCATACAGACAGATTTTTAATTTTAATTTCATATATAACTAAAATATAATATATAAATTAAAATTGTTTTTATTACTCTTCTTTATATTTTTTCGAATTTTCATATTCAAGTATAATGAAAGAGTGAGATAGATATATGAAGTGATTAAAATTAGAAAGAGAGGCTTTTACTCAATTTTTTATGTGAAAGCCAACTACCTCAGTAAAATAGCGGCTAATATATTCCATAGTGTAAAATATTAATAGATATAAAGTAATAAATGTGATCTTTTCAAATTATTTTATTAATTATTTCTGGGATGTTATGTTTATGTTATATCAATGAAAATCCTAAAATTACAATTATTCTACTTTGTTATTATAAAACAAATCAATATTTTATTTTCTTTTATAATGACATATATAAAACAATATATTCAGAGTATTAGAAATACAGAAATCTTCTGTTTCATTATTATATCTTTTACAGTGTAACACTCTGTAAAATCGTAGCGTTACGTTTCGTAATGTCTCGAATTTGGTCTTTGGAGAATGGATTTTCTTAACGTTAGGTCTCAATGCCTGCTGTTTTTGCACAATGGGAACACATCCGATATTGAAGAATTATACATATATTATTATTTATAAATATGTAAGAGTCTTTCTGTGTGTTCGTCCGTTACACTATATTTAGGCAACATCAAATTGTTAGCATTATGTATAAATAATAAATTAATAATAAAATAACTTGCCGCCACTAATATTGTCGTTTTATTTTCGATCACATTTTCTTATATGGTCCATTCTAAATGTTAATTGGTTGTGTGTAATATTATTGGTAAAAGGTTTGATTTCTTTTATAATAAAAATGGCGAAAGTTAAAAAGAGGCGTACATATTATTATTTCTTGTTATTTTAAATTTTAATCACAAATTAATGTAATATTTACAATAACCATAATTTTTTATCAAAGAAAGCAAGGCACATTTTTGTCATCTTTGTTATTAAACGTTATCAAAAAAATAACTATGGTATAGTTGGAAAAAATAATTTTTATATTTAGGAATCTAATAAATCATGTACTGTTGAGCTTTCGCCAATATTTTAAACTCACAAAAGTATAAAATTCGTTCTTAACTTCACGTTGTATTAGACCACATAGAGGACGACAGGCTAGGGAGAACCTAGTGTTAAGATACTCTGTTCCCCACGCACCGCCGGAGTTAGGAGACATTGCTTGTTCAATGGCGAAACTCAACGCCGCGCTTTGTCTCATTACTCGATAGACTGAGAAAATGAAAATAATTATTCAATTTATTAATTCATTCAATTCCAAAGAGTGGGAATAGAACCCACAACCGTTGTGCTTACAGCCATATAGTCCACCGTTCCACGTCAGGGAATAAAAAGATAATTGACATTTAAAAAAAAAACTATTTCATTGTTCTGTAATGACAAATGTACTGTCACCATGGTTCTGTCAAGCTTGTGAGTGATGCGGCCTCCCGGACGGTTTCCAATACTATACAGGTATGACTCATTAGAACTTAAAGATATATTAAGTGAAGTTCTATTAATAAATATTAGAGTATCATTCATTATTCTTTTTATTATTGTAATTTGTAAGACAATTTGGCATGCTTGACTGGTGTCCATGAACAATAACCGTTCTGCGTGATATGTAGGTACTATATATTGCAGAAATGTTACGTCTCTGCTGCAATTAGGAAGTTTCTTCAGGGAATTTATTTTTGAAAAATATTTACCTTAGAAAAAATATGACAATATGCTATTGTGAATAAGCTGGATGTCATTGAACAAGTTAATGTCAACACTAGTCAAAATTCTTGATATATAAACAATTGAAGTTATTTAGTATCCGAAGTGTGCACAGACGCGATGTCGGTCTCGAGCGCGTCGTGCGTGGCGGGCGGGGCTGTAGGTGCGGGGCCGAGAGTGGGCCCAGGCGTGGCGGGCGCCGACATCATCGACCTCGACCGCTATATGCGCGCATCTGTACGGCCCTCGCGACACACGCACCACCACGCATACACACGGTAGATACTAAGTACATTATTTATATATCACTATTTAGAGTTTAATAATATTAAAAATCAGTTTCACGGTATATTCCGTGCAGTAGAGCAGGGTAAGTAGCGGGAACTTTGTGTTAAGACACTCCGTTCTCCATTTTTCGCTGAATTCTGGAGGCATTGCGTGTAGAGTCAACCAGTCGCGTTTACAGTTACACACTTATGCGCCTGCACCTCAACTGACCTCTTTCATTTTCATTTTATTATAATCATAATAAATACATACGCAATAACAGTTTAATAATTTTACAACACCAGCGAGAGGCTGGTAGTGGACGCGGGCGGGGCGGACCTCGTCCCCTGGGGGTCGGTCACGTCGTCCAGTAGCGGCCGCCCCTCCATATCCGCCCCAAAGACCCACACCCCGCGCGCGCAGCACTACAACAAGCGGTTCTCGCACGACTCGGGATTGTCAGAGGACACTTATGGGAAGACACACAAGTTGCATAGGTTGAACTATTACCTATTAGATAGCCTATTTAAGTATTTGATGGAGTTCCTTATTTTATATGTGTATTTAAAGTTTAATTTATCTACATCGAGATAAAGTAAAAAGATCAGAATCTGCATTCTCTCTTTAAATTGAAGGTTGGCTGGTGGAGAAATCCATAAATTTAAAATTTTTATTCCTAAATAATATTTTTCGGACGCACAGTTTAGCACATCATTTTAGTCAAAGATAAAGTTACACAATGTTAAATAATTTAAAACAATTCCTCACTGTCTGATTTCTCATGTTATAATATGTTTTTCATGTTTTTCATGAGTGACACACTCATGAGGAATTCCAAACTTTAACACAAGGAAAGAACTTTTATTAGAACTGTTATAATAGTAATGTAAGTAACGTTTTTCAGACGAATTGTAGACAAATACCCTGAGTCTCGTCGCAAGGCGACATCCAACTCCTCAGAGCGTGACTTCAGGGCATCGTGTGAGAGAGCGCTGCGAGAACAACAGGAGCAGATCGCTCGAGTGGCGGCCATTTGCGAAAAACTAGTACAGCCGCAAGTAATACAAAATGACGCACAAGATGCTATAAATACACCAAACGGATTTATGCCTCCACAATTAGTCCTAAATGTTGATCATAAACTCAATTACCCTTCACAAAATATGAATAAAGTAGAAAATTATGATAGCAATACGAATCCCAAAGTTAGCGCTCCAAAGAATTTGCCCCAAAAAGGAAAACGTCGACCGGCGACGTCGGACTCTAGTGACAACACATCCAGTAGTTCCAGTTTCCAGGATATACGACGGAAAGATAAACATAGGGTTTGTACTTTGTAACTCTATTTTGATTTTGCATCTGCAAGTTTTCCGAAAATCTTAAGAAAATGATAATTATTTTTAATATACTAAACTCTTATGACATGCAGAGTAGGCATAAATTAACAATTTGTTCAGAAACTATATCATCCTGTTTGCATATTTTTTCAAGACATTGCTTTGCTTGTCATTGCGAAACCCAACAACGTACGCTGTCTAATCAATCAGACAAAGTAAACTAAAATATGAAATTTTAAATGTACCTAAACATTTACTGAATAAAGATATCACCAATCCAAATCCATAATAACACCAATCATCAATATTAACTTAAGATCTTCTTAAAAGTCTGAATCCTGCAAAACCTACAATCTGATAATGGGCAAGCTCGACGAGCTGAACCATCTGTTCGTGGCGCGTCGAGCGTCTCCGGCTCCGGCAGCACGAGCTCCCGCAAGACCACGTCTCTCGTCGGGTTCTGTGTCTGTCTGTGATAAGAAAGTTGCCACTGAGGATGTGAAACGGATTAACACACCTGTTATACAGGTATAGAACTAAGCAAAGCCTATGTATACGTTGAATATTCCTTTTATTTATTCATGCGCCAGTCGTGGTGCCAAACGCCACAAGTGTGCGACTGTAAATGTGACTGGTTCGATTTCCATTGAAATGAAATATTTAATATTTTCATTTTCTTTGCTCTGGTGTAGAGACAAAGCGCGGCGTTGAGTAACGCCACCCAACACATGTCTCCAGAATTCGGCGGAGTTAACACTAGCTCTCTCTGCCTACTCTGCTACACGCGGGATACGTGAAGCTGAAACAACATTGCTGGACGGAAAGTTATATTTTGACATATTGTTTTATACGAGAACTAAAACATCTAAAATTATTTTTTTACTAATATTTACTCTTCTTAAGGTAATGCATTCGAGCCGAGTGAGTAATCGTTTTCATTCAGAGAGAGGAAGGTGTTCAAACAATAAGCATTTGGCGGTGACGCACGCGCCTGGAGTTGACATCGAACCTTTGGAGAAACAAAATGGCGAAGGAAGGTATTTTTATATTATTAAAATTTGCTTCGCGACTGGTTGTGGGTTCGATCCTCAATTGAGGAAATGAAATATTTATTTAAATATATATTTTCTGTTCTTCGCTCTGGTGACGAGGATAAGAGCGGGGTTGAGTTTCGCAACTCAACACGCAATGCCTCCAGAATTTGGTGGAAATTGGAAAACGGAGTGTGTTAACACTACATTCCCTTTGCCTGCCACGCTGTACCCCGCACACAGTAGGGTTACTGTGTGCGGGGTACAGCGTGAAGCTGAATGAATAATAATATACTGTTTTATGTCGTAACATAAATCTAAAAGGTAGCTATCAGTATTGAATCAAAGAGGCTCAGGTTCGAATCTTGTTACGTTAAGTTTTTATACGATTTCTAAAAAAAAATGTTTTATATCGTGAAATATACGGTTTTTAAAGTACATTCTTAAGTAATTCAACTTATATTTTCTCAGTATAGCGAATAATTGGAGTGACTCTGGTTGCGGGGCGCCCTTAGCTTTCGACCTTGACGATCCTCTACATGTGAGTCGGGAAATGCATAATCATATAATAATTAATATATACGTACTCGCACTTATCCGTTATTTCGATTTTTCCGATTTTTTAATATTAAATTGCAATTTAAAAGAGAATGAAAATTATTAATTCGTTTTATCTATGACTCATTTAACAAACGTAGGTAGGTATTTATTTGTAACACTTGAAACTCGCTGAAGAATATAGAATTATACGTAGAACATTTAGAACAGAGATAGACATAGCATTTTAAATTTTCCAGCTATACGCTCAAGCCAAGCGTCTTCAAACTCTCCACGCGAGGACTCGTCATGGCAGCGAGCGACACAGCACTCAACCGTCAAAACATGTAGGTGATGATAAGGGTGGCAACAGAGGTGATAACAGAGATGATAAGATTAACAGCAAGACAAGCATGTCCATCTGTGCCCTCTGCCGCGGCTACTGGAGGGTGGTAGGGAGGTTCTTGAAGCAACAATTGTTTGGAATTAGTTCTTGATCATTATGTTCTACGTTGACTATGTATTAAACGTTTAATAAAAATGGTGTATTTGTTTTATTTTGAAAATAAATAACCCTTAGATGTATATAAAATAATTAATTTAGATTGTTAATAATGATATACCTACTTCTAAATAACGCTACTTTTACGCAAGGAGCTTTTAAAAAACTTGTGTGTTTTGCACTTCTTCAAAATTAAAGTCAAATAGTTTTATTGAAAATAAAAACGTTAGAAGCTTATTTTATTTGTCATTTAATACAAAATGAGTGCATATTAGTCCGTAAATTGCCGTCCCCAAAATTTGTCTTTTTAACGAAAGATTGATAAATGTAGGAAAAAAGTACGTTCGGGGAACTTAAAAAAAATGATTATAGGCGTCTTTTCAGATTATTCAATTTTTAAAACATTTTTTTAAAATTTCTAATCAAAACTTTATTTTCATATAGATAGGCCTTTCTCTATTGAGATATCCTCAACTACAACTGATTTTAAAATCAATATTTTTTTATCTTCTACAGCAACTGGCAGAAGAGAAAACTTCTGAAAAAATCTGCTGACAGAAGAACAAAAGAAGATTCCTATCAAAAAATTTTCAAAAATGTCAACCACAAAATTACCCGTTAATTATAAATACAATAAAAACATCATGTAGTTCGAACAAACTCAAACTGAAATATACGCTAAACGACGTTTGTTAAATATGAAGAGAGATCTTGGTCTTTGGTGGTTTCTTTGCCTTCTATTGCAGGTATGTCGTAGGTACTTTTAACTTCAGAAGTAGGTTCCACGGAGACAAATAAAAAGTGTTTTTTTTGCCTAAGCTAATAATAATCAAATCTTGGCCATTATCCAGATATAAAATACACAGGGAAGCAATCCAGGTAATCAATTAACAGTGTTACCAATATCAATTAAATTTTAATCTGCAATTTTCTTTAATTTTCCACATTCAACGGTGCTCTCAACAATGCAGTGAAAAATACTCGATATTTGGCTTTTCAAATATAAATCTATGACCAAACGATGAAAATGTTAGCAGAGTGAGAATCAAATCCACAACCATTGTCTATAAGGAGTCATATTCTTAGGGTACAGTGTGCAGTGGTGTCATTACCTTAAAACAATTATGATTGATTGTTTGAATAATAGTTATCCTCATATTTAAACTATCTATTTATCTAATTTGTAATATTTACAAGGTCATCTATTTCCTATAATTCTTTGTAGGTGGCTAGCGCGCTCGCCTGTAAGCGGAAGTCTTCGTGCCGCCCCCCTCGCTGTCCTGGAGGTTGCAAGCCCAAGTATTGGTGATCCCCAATTAACAATACTAATATTATTCCGAAGTAAACAAGATGGTAAGTTGTTCATTAACATGTCGTCGTATTTATTTAGTTTGTTTTATGTCGCGGTAATATAAACCCAAATTTGTTTCTCAGAATAAGTAGTACATTTTTTAAAATGAAAACCTAATCAACATGCGTTTATTCTTTCTTTCGTTATTCAAGAAGACGCAGAAAAAACCAAACGTTCAAAAATTTCCCATAAAAATGTAGTAAACATAGACAACCTAGAGCAACTAAATTTCTTCTATTGGTTTATATTTGATACGCATTGCACAGTGGTGGATGTTGTGGTGGGTGTGGTGGTGCGCCGCGTGGTGGGCGTCGGCCGCCGCCTGCAAGAAGAAGACTATCTGCCGCCCGCCGCCCGGTGGACGCCCCGGCTGCGGCGGACGACGATAATGTTAGTTTTGTCTTGCATATAGCAGGGTACGCAGAGGAAATTTATTTTTAAGACATTTCGTAGCACGCAGCGCCGAATTGTCGAGACATTGCGCATTCAGTGGCGGTACCCATCGCCTCGCTTTGTCCTAGACAAAGATGGTAAACAAAAAATATTTTATTTTCAAACTAATTGAACGAGGATCGAACTCACATCCGTCGTGTTGACAGTCGGACAGTGTACCGTGACGGCCTTGAATGTCAGTATTTCTAAGTTTTTTTCATATATAAGTCATTGGTCTTTATACTTAACTATCCAATATTTACTGCATTTTATTATTCAATTTGAATGTTAATTTCTTTCAAAGTAGAGAATATGAACTCATATAAATTATGTCGTTATAAATTGTATTATATTAAAAGGACGTTAATAAGTTATTTCAAATTATAACACACTCCACTAATTGAGTTGAGATTTAAATATTGCTTTTGATGTAATTATAATTACTTTTTCTTTGTAATAGTTCTTAATTTTTTTCATACCATACATGAAATTTAAGAATTACACAACCTTTTACGTCTGCCACTACAATTTTTATTAAAAGTCTCTTTACTTACAGATACTACAAACAACTGAATGTTGAAAAACTGTTACAAATGAAATGTTTAAATTGTAATTAACTGGAAAATAAATGAAAACAAAACACAGTTTTTAATTTTTTTTATTGTTTTTCTTATAAAATAAGCTTCTTACACCACTACATCAGTAGTTCCTGAAACAAATTCAACATTTTAGTTATTATAAACATTTAGCATTTTTTTATATACTACATTGATAAAAAAAAAGTATTGATCGAGATGTTTGTGGCAGTGGGACATTATTTTTAAGCAATTTTTAATTATTTTTTTTATTAATTAAACACATAAAAATCATTGAAAATCTTCCCCGTATATTATTTGGTAGTGCTTCAGTTTGACTGTTTGTAACGGTTCTGAGTTCTAGGCATCATATAATTTTATTTGTTTTTAATTACCTTGCTGTGGCTATTACTACAGTGTGGTATTGTGCCTACAACTCATTATCTAGAACTTTGGTGAAAAGCTGAGAGCAGAATATCTGGACACAAGGTTCTCTTTACAATCATAAATAGTATTATGAGAAAGGTCATAGAGACCTCACAGAACTGGTAGAGGTTGAAAGGAATGAAATGGTAAAGGTAAATAAGATATTGATAAAAATTATAACAAACTTAATTAACATTTTATAGTATCCTTTTCCCATGTTTCATTGTTATTTGAAACATAAGAAATGTTCATGTTATTTAAGTGAAAGTTAAATAATTTCATTCAGATTAGGAAGATGTAACTTCATGTACATATTCAAATATGTATTTATCATCAATTTAACATATGTCTCAGATCTAAGAAGAACCAGTGCAAGCAGAGCTTTTTTTATTCAAGTCAATTATTTATTAGTGACAATGTATATACTCAACATATAAAATGAAAATAAAGTATACTCACTTAGTCAATATTCCATCTTTCTTAGTGAGTCTAACAATGCAGTCGTCGGACTCTCCCATGCGTCTGATGGCTCCGCAGACCACATACATTTTGCTGGAGTCAGCCGCACGGCCTGTGGCAGGGTCCACATCAGCAATCACCAGCTGCACGGAAGCATGGTCCTTAGCATGGATGAGGCGGTTGCTGGCCGAGCTGCAGGTAGATTTAATACTTGTTATTACGAAACTAGTGACCCATACATCTGTGCTTGTTTACTTAAAAGTTATGGACATACTATGCCAAATTATACAATATCTTTTTATATAAACTGTAGTTTATGTGTTATTCTGATGTATAAGCTATATTACTGTAGTTTTATCTAAATTTCATCTTTCAGTAGTTTTCGGTTGAAAGTGGAACAAACATCCATCTGTCCTCATACACTTTTCATATTCGTAATACTTATAATAAATTGTGATATTTGTATTTTAAGTTAATTTGGGATTGAATTCTAAAGGACGAGTAATATTATCCAGTATTTTTTAATACTGACAAGAAATATCGATTTTATTGTTATTACAAGTAACTAAGCGATGGCAATTATTTTCACATACAGGCAGTATAAGAATTATTTTTTTTTAAATATGCTTTAAACATATCTAACCTAACACAACGTGTTAGGTTAGATATACTCACCATTTTCTCGGGCAGTACAAGTCAACAAATTCACCGGCGTCGTTCTGCATTTTGTACACTGAAATTAAATATATTCAACTATTTAGAAACCCAATTTAATCTACTATTTGTCATTAATATCACTTATTTATTAAATAAAACACAACTAACCTAGTAAAACACGCGAATCACGTAAATGTCAGAAGCAAAAAGAACATGGCCGCGTAACAGTGTTGCCAGATCAACGTTGATACGTTCAAAAATACAATTTGATTTAACTTGTAGATTACAAAATTATATTTAGTAATTTAAAATATGTTTGTATTTTAATAATTATATATTTTTTTATTAAAATATATACAGATATTTCTACAATTGTTATAATACTAATCTACACAAGTAATCATTTTTAACAATACTATACGTTCTACCAGATGGCGCTAGTCATGTTTTATTCTAATTATTAAACATATTTAATGATGTAAAACAGGTGTAACTCACAAAATAAATAATATGGGAAAAAAAATATAAATATATTTGTATGTCATCTCCACAAAAATCATAATAACAACTATTTCTATATTAATAATGAAATTAATACTTTTTATATAGCATAATGTGCTATTTAATTATAAGTAACAATGAATGGATAGAGCGCGGTTTTCATTGATTTATAATGTTATAACATTAAAAAAATGGATAAATTAATTTATCATATAATTAATTTATTATTTATATAAATTAATTAATTTATTATTTATATAAATTAATTATATTATATTTAATAAACCACATGATTATAAATTATACGTATGTAGTAAACTATTAAGTAAAGTGATTTGCAAATAATTTCATAATCTTGCATTTCACGTTTTAAACTCGCGTTGAAAATGTGGAGATACTTACGTGATAATTTGGAATAATTATTGTAAATTTATTAATATCATTGTTATCTAGCGTATTATCTGGGTTTATTTCATAAACTCATACTGTATAATTTAATTAATTTGCTTAGGTATATCAAATGCCTGTAAAGTCCAATCGTTATCTTTGATCTGATTAGTTTAATAAGTTTCTGCCAGTTTTGATAAATAAGAAATAAAATCTGGTTTACCTACGAGTTTTTTTTAAGTTTCACGCTTTATCTCGCTAAGAGCAGGGTTCACTAGGTTAGGGAACACTAGGTTCTCCCTGCCTACCTTGCTGTGTGCGAGATACAGCGTAAAACTGATTTTTTAGTTATTTATCAAGTAATCCAAATATTGTAAGCAATTTCCTTGTCAACAGCTTATAAATCAATTTGTGCGATTAATATCTTTAATAACTAAATCTTATCTTCGCGTAAAACTCATGTAAATCGTTTAGACAGATGATATGGATTCGATAGCATCGAGGATCGATAGTGCTGTGGCCGTCGTGGGATTCGCGTGGAGGAAAGATTATCTGACACTGTTTATTATAATGATAGCAGCATGTTTATTTCATGTGTAAAATATCTGAAAATGATTTTTAACAAAATATTTTTCATATTTATTTCTAGTATCAAAATATGTCATATATGTATGTGCCGGGTGGGGAAACCTTACGATGTGTTTTCTTTTATTAACCCGGAAATATGACAATAGTCTACATATTAGTGATTACAGACCATGAACAGCCAGAACTATGAGGCGTAGAACGCTGAAATCCGGCGTGTAGGTTTCTTAGCGGTACTATTACGGGAAAAGTGAAAAATAGGCCCTTACGTTTTATAATCCATGCAAACGAAGCTGTGGGCTTCGAGTAGTTTTATTATAACTCTCCTCATACTAGATCCAACTCATAGTAATCGCGTGTGCAACCGACTGGCCGACTCATTGTTTTTTTTACATATTTGTTTTATTATGGTGAAAAATTATTTGACGTACTTATTATACAAATTGTGCTTATACTCAAAATAAATTTTAGTAATATGGTATATTTTCATGTTTTAAGCGAGGATGCTCTAATCTGATCTTAATCTATTATCTAATCTGACCTAGCTTTGTTTTATTGCATATATATAAATTAAACAAAACTAATATATTTACTTATTTATTATTTTTATTGTTTCCGATCGTCTACGAGTCTCATATAATCGTATAAAAGAAATCCATCGTCAATAAAATAATAAGCCTCTAAATATAAATTTGAAAAGAAATCCTGAAGGTATATTTAGCTAAAAACATTAGTGTTTATTGTAATTTTTTGAAAGAATAAACCCACAACCAAAACTAGCTCCCAGACTCGCCATAAATATTGACAAACAAACTGTGTTAGTTTGTTTTTTTGTTGATCTAATAACCGCGGAGTGGAGACCGCGCTTAGGCAAGCGTAGTGTAGGACGCCCTGCAGCACGATGGACAGACGATTTAAAGAAGGTGGCTGGCACTGGATGGATGCGAGAAGCCCAAGACCGGGCTGGTTGGCGCTTGATGAGGGAGTCCTGCGTTCATCAGTGGACGGCGATAGGCTGATGAAAATATAAAAAAAATACGTACATACGTACCTCTTGTATGTTGTTTATATTGAAATATACATTATCTATTAGCTGTCTTTATCAGAATATGTAATATAAGTACTTACAGGTTTTATATTAGGTAATTTTTTTCATATAATCAAGGGACTATAGATAAAGTTTTGCGTGTAGTCTAAATCCGCGCCTCCACTGATAAATGTATGCATATAATATAATATGTAAATATAATATACTAAGTAATGCAGTTGAATTTGTGTACATTTTTCTGACTAAAAGATTTTAATGTGACTTTTTAAACTCTGAACTGAATGCCACAGTAACTGGGGAAAAATCTTTGTAAGAAAAACCAATATTGTAAAAAAAATTGAGTTGTACATTACTATTGAACCATAACTACGTGGCAAAATTTGTAGACTAGCTAATTTGAAAACTGCGAACAATAAGAAGACTTAGGAGGTAGAACGTCGATATAATAAATAATTAATCTTGTTTAGTTAAAAATAATTTTATTTACAATAACTAACAGTTACATTTTTTTTGGCAAGATCTTTTATATTACATATTTAATTAGAATCAAGTGGCACAGTCTTATTATTACCTAGTTGTTTTCTTTTCACAAAAAAAATAGAAATGGTAATCGCATTATTTGTCTTATACCTCTTTTGTTAAAACTGTACTTTGATCTCTATCATTCTCTTTGTTCTCTATCCCTATATACATACTGTAATAATTTTATTCTATGTCACTTGACGACTCAAAAATTCTTGTTATGACCTAATAGAATAATATTTTATTTAGTTTGTTGCTAATTGAACAAAGAATATTTTGATTTTGACTAATTTTATAAATATAAATACTTAAAAATAAATACTTAACTAATCAAACCTATCAAAAACCTAATAAATGCTTAAACATAAACAATAATGGCACAATCATTATAAACGAATGTTTTTCTAAGTGTCCAGCATGGTTGCATGCATGGGCCCCGGGTCCGATGCACGCTGCATATGCCATGCGGTGTGGAATGTGGCTCTGTTCATAAAGACCGGTGAACATCTGATGATGGGGACCGGAAGCGAATACCGCCACGTCGTCACCGCCGTGGGTCTCTGAGCCAAGTGGTACATCGACATGGGCGCGCCAGTTTGTTTGCCCTATGGAGTGGATGGATGTGTCAAATAAACATGTTGTTTTTGATAAATATTTTTTTTTCGCTTATTTGTTTTCCAAATGTAAATGAAATAATATTTATTTGTATAAAAAATCTTACATATAAGTAAATATAAGAAATATTGAATCGGTTCTAAATAAATAAATATAACAGCAAACTTTTAGTTCGAAGATGATTTTTTAATAATTAGTATTACAAAAATTATTATAAATAGATATTACTAATACTTACGATAATTAGCCTCCTGAGAGACATCAGGCCTCACGCCGTCAACTTGCGGACGGAAACCAGGACCGTTTGTATACGAGAGGGTCATGTAGTTAACACTGCTGCTGTCTCTACTGTCTGAGAGGCCGAGGACATCTCCGCCTCTTTGTGTGTATCCATTAAATGCCATTACATGAGCGTGGTCAGCGGTCACCACGATCAGAGAATCTTCTTTAGAAAGTAGTTCAGAAGCTCGAGCGACAGCTTTGTGCATTTCTNCACCGGATGGATGCGAGAAGCCCAAGACCGGGCTGGTTGGCGCTTGATGAGGGAGGCCTGCGTTCATCAGTGGACGGCGATAGGCTGATGAAAAAATAAAAAAAATACGTACATACGTACCTATTGTATGTAGTTTATATTGAAATATACATTATCTATTAGCTGTCTTTATCAGAATATGTAACATAAGTACTTACAGGTTTTATATTAGGTAATTTTTTTATATAATCAAGGGACTATAGATAAAGTTTTGCGTGTAGTCTAAATCCGCGCCTCCACTGATAAATGTATGCATATAATATAATATGTAAATATAATATACTAAGTAATGCAGTTGAATTTGTGTACATTTCTCTGACTAAAAGATTTTAATGTGACATTTTAAACTCTGAAGTAACTGGGGAAAAATCTATGTAAGAAAAACCAATATTGTAAAAGAAATTGAATTGTACATCACTATTGAACCATAGACAGCGGGAACCCGCTGGATTCAAAGGGCGCAGGACCGGACGGAGTGGCGAGCATTGGGGGAGGCCTATGTCCAGCAGTGGACCTTAAAAGGCTGATGGATTGAACCATAACTACGTGTCAAAATTTGTGGATTAGCTAATTTGAAAACTGCGAACAATATTCTTTTTCTACAGGATTTTAGGAAGGACTTAGGAGGTAGAACGTCGATATAATAAATAATTAATCTTGTTTAGTTAAGAATAATTTTATTTACAATAACTAACAGTTACATTTTTTTGGCAAGATCTTTTATATTACATATTTAATTAGAATCAAGTAGCACAGTCTTATTATTACCTAGTTCTTTTCTTTTCACAAAAAAATTGAAATGGTAATCGCATTATTTGTCTTATACCTCTTTTGTTAAAACTGTACTTTGATAATTTTACTAATTAATACTGTAATAATTTTATTCTATGTGACTTGACGACTCAAAAATTCTTGGTATGTCCTAATAGAATAATATTTTATTTAGTTTGTTGCTAATTGAACAAAGAATATTTTGATTTTGACTAATTTTATAAATATAAATACTTAAAAATAAATACTTAACTAATCAAACCTATCAAAAACCTAATAAATGCTTAAACATAAACAATAATGGCACAATCATTATAAACGAATGTTTTTCTAAGTGTCCAGCTTGGTTGCATGCATGGGCCCCGGGTCCGATGCACGCTGCATATGCCATTCGGTGTGGAATGTGGCTCTGTTCATAGAGACCGGTGAACATCTGGTGATGGGGACCGGACGCGAATACCGCCACGTCGTCACCGCCGTGGGTCTCTGAGCCAAGTGGTACATCGACATGGGCGCGCCAGTTTGATTGCCCTATGGAGGCGAAAGGCGGAGGATAAATATAAGAAATATTGAATCGGTTTTAAATTAAAAAATATAACAGCAAACTTTTAGTTGGAAGACATTTTTTTCATACTAAGTAAGTATCACAAAAAATATTATAAATAGATATAACTAATACTTACGATAATTAGCCTCCTGAGAGACATCAGGCCTCACGCCGTCAACTTGCGGACGGAAACCAGGACCGTTTGTATACGAGAGAGTCATGTAGTTAACACTGCTGCTGTCCCTACTGTCCGAGAGGCCGAGGACATCTCCGCCTCTTTGTGTGTATCCATTAAATGCCATTACATGAGCGTGGTCAGCGGTCACCACGATCAGAGAATCTTCTTTAGAAAGTAGTTCAGAAGCTCGAGCGACAGCTTTGTGCATTTCTATCGTCTCATCTAACGCGAGGTGCACGAAATTTTCGTGATGAGCATGATCGATGCGACCCCCTTCGACGAACAAGAAGAAACCATTTTCATTTCGTTTTAAAATGTTTATGGCTGTTTCAGTTAAATCTGCTAAAGTAGGGTCATTAGTCACATTGCTCTCCAAGTGATATTTGAGATGATCCGATTCGAACAATCCTAACAGATAATCGGGAAGATTTTCATTGACTTGAAGAAGTTCTTGTTTGTTTTGAATGTATTGGTAGGAAGCGTTGCGAGCAGCTTTGTCAGCTTTCCATTCTTCTATTAAATTTTTGCCGTCTGTCCTTTTGCCCGCTTCTTCAACATTATTGACAGGTAAAAATTCTCGTCGACCACCGCCTAATATAACCTATAAATAAAAACAAGACAAAATAAAATTAACAAAAATGTTATAGGGAGTTTTTGTTTCAAGCTATTTTTTAAGAGAATATAAAACAAAAAAATAATCTTTTTGATTTCCTAAGTTTCCTAATTCGATTGACTTCCCAAAAACTAACCTTAAATTGATTTCCAGGATAAGAATGGACTAGCTGGTGGGCTATGTCTGGACATACGCTGGGATCCCCCGAGTCAATTAGCACTTCCGCGTCGTTCTCCCAGTGACGGTTCGCGACGTGCGCGTATGCACCGGCCGGCGACGCGTGGGTTACTCGAGTTGTTGTTACGACTCCTGAAGTAATGAAGTAATAAAGAATGAAAACTTATTTAATTATGTTTTTAAATATGCTTCACGCAAGAAATTTCACCTCCACAATATTAATCCGCAAAGGGAGACTCTGGTCATATATTACTGTATAGTGTATACACTAATGAATCTAAAAATTCAAATGTAATTGGAAATATTATATGCAAAAATTTAAATGTATAGGAAATACTAACCAGCATCGCGTCCATCAGCAAGTGCCCAGGCGGCAATCGACTCCGTATGTCTGCTCTTGGGTACGGAAGCCTCGCAGTTCCAGCGCGGTACCTCCGCGTTCACTCCGATAGTACCGGAGTTGGCCTTCACACCGGTCAAGTAGGCGGTCGAGGTACACGCCGAGTCCGCGATTTGGGCGTTTACACAGTATGTCTGGGTGAGGTAAAATTATTGTATTTTTAAATATATGATTCCTTATATTTTTTCGATTTATAGCTGCCATGCAGTGTATGTGCCATGTTCTTGTCGCGGCGATATTCCGATACTCAACACGCTATGTCTCCAGAATTCGACGCTAAATAGAAAATGGAAGTGTCTTAACTTTCCCAGGTTACCTCTGCCCACCCGGCTACGTGTGGAATACAGTGTGAAGCAAGCAGCGTGAAAAAAGATTTATTCACGTACCTTAGCAAGTCCAGCCGTAGGGAAAGCTTCAAAAGAAAGCTGCGCCTCCTCCCCGGTCTGACCACTGCGCTGTCCCAACAGAGTGCGTGCAGCCGCTAGCGTTGGCACGGACATGCCATCACCGAGGAACATCACCACATTGCGAGCTTTACGTGCATCACCTCCAAGGCCCTGGTCAATTTTTTCATCGATCGCAGCCTGAGCATCTCGATACCAATAGTTTATGGTGTTTTCAGCGGATGACGCTCGGAGAGGCTTGGACTTTTGAATTCTTGGTTCAAACGAAGAAGCAGGATGGTAAGGGTCAGCTGTGGATGCCGCTGAGGCTGTGCCTACCAGCAATACCGTCACAAAAGCCGACAACACCCGCTTCGAGCACATTGTCACGAATGCTAAGAGCGTGTTAGTTACACGTATTTATGAATGTAATACTTTATCTAATTGCAGATTTGGATGAAACGTGTGTTAAGTTACTTATCTATAGAATGTGCGTAATAAAATTATGTCTTGTTATAAAATTAAAAATGAAACATTTTTATATTATTTTAAAAGATTCTTTCGATTAAGTTATTTTTGTTCATGTATTATAGAATATGAATGTTAAAAATAAATGAAAGCAAGTTTATTAGAGTTGAGGCCAGTCGTGGCGCAGGGGCAAAAAGTGTGACTGTAAGTGCGACTGAATGTGGGTTCGATCCCCACTCGAGGAAATGTATGAGAAAGGAAAATTATTTAAATGTATATTTCCATTTCTTCGATCTGGGGTTGAGGCAAATTCGGCGGAAAGTGAGGAAGGGAATGTCTTAACACTAGGTTCCCTGCTGTGTTCGGGATACAGCGTAAAACTGATTATTTAATTATGTTTATTAGAAAACTAAAATAATAATATTCTTTTCCGAAACTTCAATATTAATTTATAACACTTAGATGGATTAAGATAACACTTTTTATTGAATGTTCGTTGATCTTTGGAATATCGTTTGATAAGATTTAACGAATTAATTACTCTAACCTACAACTATCTACATACGTATGTATGTATATTCTACACTAATATTTTAAAGCAGAAGAGTTGTTTGGTTGAATCTCAGGAACTACTTACTGGTTCGATTTCAATTTTCTTGTTCTATTTTATAGTCCATTTACCGAAGTAGGCCATATATCATATGATAATTACTTATATTGAGATTTTGGAAGAATTAAATATTTAATATTTTCATTTTACTAGCTCTGGCAACGAGGCAAAACGTGGCGTTGAGTTTCGCCACTCGTCACACAATAGCTCAAGAATTCCACCTAGAGAACGGAGTTTCTTAACACTAGGTTGCTTAACCTCAAAGTGGCACGTAGCTTACACAACTCTGAGGGGAAGCAGCGGGTACAAGCCAGTATAAATATGCACTTAATGTAACTACGTAGATTTCAAGGCTATATTGGATTACACTTGGATAACGATAGGTATTTATTGTTTTACATAAATATAGGTATAGCACTACTTGTTTTTTGTTTATGATTTTCAGAGGCATTAAATTATTTATATAGTCATTATCAATATTGATATTAGTCCAATTGAGAAAAAACATATTTTATTTTAAAGCAAAGTTTCTTTTTTTTTCAATTATTTTCAAGCAGTAGGTGTGACCTATCTGGTCTGGTGGGTGGTACCTATTAAAAAAAATGAAATATTTCATATTTTTATTTCCTCGCTTTGGTAATGAGGCAAAACCCGGCGTGAGTTTCGCTACACAAGATGCAATGCCTTCAAATTTCAGTTAAGGCAAGTGTCTTAATAGGAACGGAGTGTTTTATCNTATCTACATACGTATGTATGTATATTCTACACTAATATTTTAAGGCAGAAGAGTTGTTTGGTTGTATCTCAGGAACTACTTACTGGTTCGATTTCAATTTTCTTGTTCTATTTTATAGTCCATTTACCGAAGTAGGCCATATATCATATGATAATTACTTATATTGAGATTTTGGAAGAATTAAATATTTAATATTTTCATTTTACTAGCTCTGGCAACGAGGCAAAGCGTGGCGTTGAGTTTCGCCACTCACCACATAATAGCTCAAGAATTCCACCTAGAGAACGGAGTTTCTTAACACTAGGTTCCTTAACCTCAAAGTGGCACGTAGCTTACACAACTCTGAGGGGAAGCCGCAGGTACAAGCCAGTATAAATATGCACTTAATGTACCTACGTAGATTTCAAGGCTATATTGGATTACACTTGGATATCGTTATCCAAGGTATTTATTGTTTTACATAAATATAGCACTACTTATTTTTTACCTATGATTTTCAGAGGCATTTAGTCATTATCAATACTGATATTAGTCCAATTGAGAAAAAACATATTTTACTTTAAAGCGAAACTTCTTTTTTTTTCAATTATTTTCAAGCAGTAGTGGTAGGGGGGTTATCTGGCCTGGTAGGTGGTAACTATTAAAAAAAATGGTAAATATATTATATTATACATATTTTTATTTCCTCGTTTCGATAATGAGGCAAAACTCGGCGTTGAGTTTCGCTACACAAGATATAATGCCTTCAAATTTCAGGAAAGGCAATTGTCTTAATAGGAACGGAGTATTTTATCACTAGATTCCTAGGTTATTTCTGCCTAACTTGCTGTGTGAAGGATACAGCGTAAAGCTAAAAAAAATAATAAAAATACATCTTACTTAAAATATAATTATTTGTTATACAGATTATAAATCAATATATATTATCATAGTTATATTATCTAAGTAATCTCATCATATTGTTATTTACAAAATTAATCTAATTTACGACTCCTTTCACGACTGGCGGATAAGTTTCCGATAAAATATGTTAATTGTGTTCGGATATCTGTGTTGCCACCTATTTATTTCAGTATTAACGAGAAGAAGATTAACTAGAATTTATTAGTTCGTTTATTGCAAGGTAGATTTTCCTAAATACATTTTTAAATTATTACATTAATTTAAAAAAGTAAAAAAATAAAATACATCTGTTGTATACATTTTCTTGTACAAGAAAAATGGTTTTTTTCTTGGTTCTATAGACTAGATTAAACACTTTAAAAAAATCATTATTTGTTTTTTATTTTATCTAACAACTGTTTAATTTTATTTATTTAATGAGAAATAAAAAAAAATATGTTGCCAATTTGCATGAATCGGCAAGATTCGTAATCACTTAATTTATTATTTTATCACGTGTATTAATTAGTTGATAAAATAACTAAATTAAAAAATAAATTGATTTTTCACAATCAGTTCACCGTAACAGCATTTGTAAGATGACAGCCAGAAAACTAACAATAAATGTATATTGCATTGCACTAGCACTGTTGCAGGCATGCATTCCAGGTCCTATGCAAGCTGCATATGCCATGAGATGCGGTATCTGGCTCTGTTCGTAGAGGCCAGAGAACATGGCGTGGTGTGGTCCGGACGCGAACACCGCCACATCGTCAGCGCCGTGCGTCTCCGACGCGAGGGGGACGTCCACGTGCGCTCGGAATGACACCGTGCCTGGGGATGGTACATAATATTATTTATGGTATAATTATAATTATTTGTTGGTTTTGGTCCCAATTTAGTTAATGATCTAAGCCATATTTAAATTTTACGTAATATTTTTCAAGTTTTTATCTCAGTATTCCTGTAAAAATATATTAACGCATAGTTACAGCATTCTAAGACAATAAATAGTTTTGAGAGAATTCCATATAAAATGAAAGCAAAAAAGAAATGATTCTACGCTCCCTAATGGGTGATTAAATTTAACTTTTAATTTAAATATTTTCTAGAATGAGTAAGTATCTCTAATGTACTATAGCTTAATATTCCTTTACCATAATTTGATTCTTGTTTGACATCTGTGCGTTGACCATCAACGTGGCCTCTGAACCCTGGACCATTCGTATACGAAGCGGTCATATACGGCTGGTTGTGACTGTCGCGGCTGTCGGACGGTCCCAATATGTCCCCACCGCGTTGAGTGTAACCGTTGAAGGACATGACGTGTGCGTGGTCTGCTGTCACCACTATTAAAGAGTCTTCATCAGAGAGTAGTTCCTTCGCGCGCGCTATTGCTGAGCTCATCTCTATAGTCTCATCCAATGCGAGGTGAACTCTGTTCGCGTGATGGCCATGATCTATCCTGCCACCTTCCACAAATAAGAAAAATCCCTTCTCATTTCTACTCAACATACGAATAGCAGTTTCTGTAAGTTCTGTTAATGTGGGCTCAGTGGTTGGATCTGCTTGCAAATTGTATTGCATATGAGTTCCTTCGAAGAGTCCCAAGAGATATTCAGTTTCATTAATATTGACATTATGCAATTGCTCGCGGTTCCATATATATTTATATGATACGTTGCGCGTTCTCTTGTCTTGTTGCCACTCTTCTATGAGGTCGCGGCCGTCAGATCGTGTGCCGGCTGTGTTTTCTTCATCTCTTACTGTTGTGTTTCTAAATTCTCGTCTGCCTCCACCCAAAATCACCTAAACAAAGAAAGAAATGCTTAAAATATTAGACGAAGTGCGACTTTTGGTTCTATAGACGGTAATATTTGAAATTTCAAATATTCTAAGGATGTTTGTTTTGTTTAAATCAGTTAAATTAAATACCTTAAATTGGTTTCCAGGAGCGTGATGCACCAGCTGATGTGCAATATCTCTACACAGTAGTGGGTCATGTGAGTCTTGTAATATGAGAGCATCATTCTCCCAGCTCCTGCTGGATGTCTTGGCGTAAGCGCCCGCTGGGGATGCGTGTGTGACACGCGTTGTGGTTACTATACCTATAAAAATATATTTTTTTAGCTTCATGTTTATCGCGAATATAGCAACTCTGGTGAGAGACAGCATAGTGTCAAGACATTCTGTACTCCTCATTCTATTTGTATTCGAGATATGACAGTCATCAGTAAGCAATGAACCTTCAAACATCTATATTATATAAGCACTATTGCATTGTGGCATTTGATTGGTTATCTTTTTAAATTAAACCATACATTTAAGAAAATTCATATGAGTAGCGCATATGAATGATTACATTTAAAATTATTTTCATCTTTTCGATTTAATAAAGAAAAACGCGACATTAAGTATCCTCCAATCAATATACAATATTTCTGGTTTTGATATTGTGAACTTAGCACAAAGGAATCAGCCAGATACGCATACTAACCAGCATCACGTCCATCAGCGAGTGCCCACGAAGCAATAGACTCGACAGTGTTATCAGGTTGCAAGGAGGCCGCGCAGTCTCGTCGCGGGACGGCGGCGGTCACCCCGATGGTGCCGGAGTTGGCCTTCACTCCGCACAAGTAGGCTGTAGCGGTACACGCCGAGTCTGGTATCTGGGCGTTGACGCAGTACGTCTGAAAGTAGTACTCCATTGAAATATTTTAGGGTAACAATAAACTTTCGTTATTAAGATCGACACTATGTTCCTTTTGTCTACCCTGCTGTGTGCGGGATACAGCGTGAAGCTGATATTGATTTAAGTTTTCATAATACTCCAGTAAATGAAAATACTAAATATTTCATTTCCTCGAATGCGAATAGAACCCACAAACTATAGCGTTTAGTCCCACGCTTGTGCATCTAGGCCACCACTCGCTTAAAAACTATTAATAATTATCTGAAATTATATACATATTTCAATTTTAATCAGTGTCCTTTTCTAATTTTAAATTAAAGAATTTTGTTTAGGTACCTTTGCAAGCCCAAGCGAAGGAAACTTTTCGAAAGAAAGCTGTGCTTCTTCACCAGTTTGATTATTGCGTTGTCCAAGTAATATTCTTGCAGCAGCCAGAGTGGGTACAGACATTCCATCTCCAAGAAACATTACAACATTGCGAGCTTTTCCTTTAGAGTTTATAAAGCTTCGACGAGATTTGATAGACTTTTGGGCCTCATCGATCCAATACTGTGCAGAATTTTCTGCTGCATTCGATCTTGGGATGAAATTTCGAGGAGTGACTTCTGGATGGAAGTCATCATCGTCTGTTATAACGCGAGCACCCACCACAGTGACTACCACAACCAGAAGCAACGACCACTCCACCACTCGGAACATGTCAAGAGAGTGTGAACACTTAAAGATAATTATTATGAACACGTCCTTATTAATTCCCCTATATATCTAATCTAATTTTATTAGCTCCTGAATATGTTATCGATTCTGACATTTTAACAATGATGTATCGACTGATAAATAATCGATTTTCTAAATTTGGGGATTATTATTATTATGTGATCTTGTAATGTTTAACAAAAATTTGTTTTTAGTGATCATTCGCGGTGCCCATTGCACTGCACATTTTGCGATTCATTTTGCAGGTTCTTTAATTGTTCTGGAAATATTATATCCGACAATTTTGTTATTTTAGTACTAAATCATATAATNTGCCCACGAAGCAATAGACTCGACAGTGTTATCAGGTTGCAAGGAGGCCGCGCAGTCTCGTCGCGGGACGGCGGCGGTCACCCCGATGGTGCCGGAGTTGGCCTTCACTCCGCACAAGTAGGCTGTAGCGGTACACGCCGAGTCTGGTATCTGGGCGTTGACGCAGTACGTCTGAAAGTAGTACTCCATTGAAATATTTTAGGGTAACAATAAACTTTCGTTATTAAGATCGACACTATGTTCCTTTTGTCTACCCTGCTGTGTGCGGGATACAGCGTGAAGCTGATATTGATTTAAGTTTTCATAATACTCCAGTAAATGAAAATACTAAATATTTCATTTCCTCGAATGCGAATAGAACCCACAAACTATAGCGTTTAGTCCCACGCTTGTGCATCTAGGCCACCACTCGCTTAAAAACTATTAATAATTATCTGAAATTATATACATATTTCAATTTTAATCAGTGTCCTTTTCTAATTTTAAATTAAAGAATTTTGTTTAGGTACCTTTGCAAGCCCAAGCGAAGGAAACTTTTCGAAAGAAAGCTGTGCCTCTTCACCAGTTTGATTATTGCGTTGTCCAAGTAATATTCTTGCAGCAGCCAGAGTGGGTACAGACATTCCATCTCCAAGAAACATTACAACATTGCGAGCTTTTCCTTTAGAATTTATGAAGCTTCGACGAGATTTGATAGACTTTTGAGCCTCATCGATCCAATACTGTGCAGAATTTTCTGCTGCATTCGATCTTGGGATGAAATTGCGAGGAGTGACTTCTGGATGGAAGTCATCATCGTCTGTTACAACGCGAGCACCCACCGTGACCACCGCAACCAGAAGCAACGACCACTCCACCACTCGGAACATGTCAAGAGAGTGTGAACACTTAAAGATAATAATTATGAACACGTCCTTATTAATTCCCCTATATATCTAATCTAACTTTATTAGCTCCTGAATATGTTATCGATTCTGACATTTTAACAATGATGTATCGACTGATAAATAATCGATTTTCTAAATTTGGGGATTATTATTGATGTGATCTTGTAATGTTTAGCAAAATTTTGTTTTAGTGATCGCAAGTGCAATGGACAAACATTTTGTAATTCATTTTGCAGGTTCTTTAATTGTGGAAATTTAATATCCAATAATTTTATTATGTTAGTACTAAATCATATAATTAGTTACTATTTTAGTGATTTTTTTATTTACAATCATTGTGGTAAAATTTATAAATTACTTATTCAATCAATCAGCTTCACGCTGTATCCCACACACAGCAGAGTAGGCAGAGGGAACGTAGTGTTAAGACACTCTGTTCCCCACTTTCCGCCGAATTTTGGAGGCATTACGTGTTGAGGGGCGGAACTCAACGCTTTGCCTCGACACCAGAGCGAAGAAATGTAAATATAAATTTAAAAAAAATATTTGATTTCCTCGAGTGGGGATCGAACCCACAACCAGTCGATTGTACAGTTCCACTTTGAGCCCCTGCACCACGACTGGCCTCACTTCTAGAAATACATAAATAAAACCTCAACTCAAGCCTCGTGAAGTGAAGATCACTAATTTAACATGTTGTTACTAGATGGCATTAAATAATTTTATTTATGTTGTCTTTGGATTTGTATTATAAAAAAAATACTATTTACTCTTCTATAGAAAATATAATGTATCAGATATATAAAAGATGAAAGAAATAGTACTATATTGTTATAATTAAAAAACACATTCAAAGTCGTACTGTGTGCAACCCTGAAATACCTGCACCATAGATTTTACTAAGCATACGTTTTATCGTACGGTAATGTTATACACGTCACTCGTGGACAGATGGCAGTCCTTTAAGTATCAACTAATATTATATTTTAAAGTTTGAATACTTATAAATAAAGAAATAACAAAGTACAATAAAACAGAAGAATTAATAATTGTTACATTACATTAATAATTTTGAATATTTATTATGAAAAGATTGTAATTGAAAGACTAGATGGCAGCAGCTGTTGCAACGGAAATATTTTTAAAATTATTACTGTATTATACAAAGATATTAATAATTGTACATCTCTAGAATTCGGCGGAAACTACGTAACGGTTAGGGAAAGGGAAAGAAATCTTAACACTAGGTTACCAGGTTCCATCTGCCCTGCCATGTGCAGGATATAGGATAAAGCATAGCATTAAGTTAAAAAAAAAATCATTAATATATTTTTATAATCGACAGACAGAAGGATTAATAGTCGGAAATCGGAACTACTTTAATTTTTTTGGGACGCTTTTTGAACGATCGAATTCGTTGAAAAATCCCGACTGTTAATTCTTCTATTTTGCGTAAAAATATTGATATGTATTTGTAAGGTAAATCACAAAAAAGGTTTTAGGCTTTAGATATTAAAATCTTATTATTCATATAAGTAGGCAGAAATCACAAAGCGGCAGGAAAACAATTAGCTTAGTATTTGACAATTGGTTTGAGAGCTCTTTACTGACGGTGAAGGTGTCGGCGCACCGAGCGGCTCCAGCGATCAATCGTGC
>JAKRZM010001190.1:0-14780 GCA_036379175.1 Heliconius cydno galanthus | reverse complement strand
CCACGTGAGCGTAACAAGTAGGTACAAGCAGCACATCTCTCTAATTAGATCACGACACAACGCGCGCTCTAATGCAATAACGCCCGCCGGCACAATTGTATTAAACGACGGCTCTAGCACACGAGTCGCCGCCAGTCACCCGAGTACACAGACACCGCGACACCGCGACACCGTGACACTAGCAGACACTGTACACTGCAACCAAATCCTCTATTCCCTAAAGTTATTGAATGCTCGAATTACCAAATATATATAATGTTTGTTGCAATACAATTTATTAGGAGCTCTTGATCAAGAGATTCAACTTATGAGTGGAACTATAGGGATGTTGAAGGTGATAATAAAATATGTTTAAATTTTTTTTTAATACGCAAAATATATAATTTAATATTAAATACAAATAAAGTTGAAATTTGATCAGAATAAATATGTTCTACGAAGCCCATCGTAGCACAGTGGCTCAAGCGTGTGACTCTGAACCCATAGATTGTGGGTTTCCAGTCGAGGAAATTCAATATTTGATAACTTCATTTCTTCGCTCTGGTGTAGAGGAAAGGCAGAGTGGTGAATTCTGCCACTTAACACGCAATGCCTTCAGATTTTGTAGGAAATTGAGTCTTCACCGGTCCTTTGTCCTTCTGCCTACCTATATATTAAAGAATTTATCTTCCTAAGAATTGTAATCTTCCCTTAGTAATCATCTACACTCCCCAGGGAAAGATACAGGTAGTGTACATTTCTAAGGGAGTGTAGAAGATTTCTAAGAGAGGATTTCTAAGAGAGGATAAACTCCTACGGAAACAGAAGACAGTATGTTACGTTTTGCGACCAAAATTACATAATACGGATATTGTGGCGAGGATCAATAAATCTATGAACACGAAGTTCCGGGCGTACTCGTACTCATTATTATGATTCAGTTAAATTGCTTATTTTAAAAAAGGGCACATTAAAAAAATCATTTATTATTTTTTAAAAAGCAAAAATACCAAATATTTTTTTTCTTATTGATATCAATATAATTATGTAAATAGATTTTTATTATTATTTTTATTTATTACCTTGAAACTACCTTCGTGAACAAAAAATAAAAAAATACCCTAAACCAAAGTGGACATTTTTAGTCAGACCACACACGTACAGCGCTCCAGCTGTATCGATTCCCGTTATCCCTATTATATATGTAGGAATATAGGTAAGCCCTAGCTAATACTTAGCAGTTACCTGAAGTTGTGTGACTTGTGGGGGTGGGGGGGGTAATTAGTTTTAAATGGATATATGATGAGAGGTAATCTCGTATTATTCCGTTATATCCGTAAGTCAGACGCACGTACGGCACTGATGAAGTTGTATCTGCTTACAATATCACGAAACATATTTTTAGTAAATTACAGGTATTCTATTGTTATATCTCAATATGAATTAATTACTGTCTCGAAAACGGAGGGTTTTGCCACTAAGTTTATTGTATTTGCCTGAATGTAAAAAAAGGAAATAAAAATACAGTTAAACAAGAATTTATTTGTACAGTCAGTCAGCTGTGCTAAAGTCGTCCCGGGATGTTTAGAGACGCGCGGGTGTCGTTTTCTTTGCGCATTGTTAGCCTGCTTGCCGCAGTTATCTGTGAAATAATTTAGCTCAAATGGCGACACATCTTCGATATTTTCATAAGTTTTTTATTGTTTTTATTTCAGCTTCACTCTGCACCCCGCATAAAATAGGATATGCAGAGGGAGCCTAGAGTTAAGACTCTCCATTCCTCATTCCATTTGAATGTTCTGAAATAAGCACAACCTATTTTGATATATAGGTGTATAATATAGTGTAACTTTAAATATTACTGTCTTAATGGACTCGATAGATTTGTTATTCCCGAAAGAATTTATTTCCCGTTATCTCAGGTATTGACTTGGAACGGATTCACAAATAGTTGCTTGTGCTGTTTCCAATATTCCCAGCTTGGAGATTTGAAAGACATTGCAATCAGTTTTGATCTCTTATTTACTTTATTTCAAGCTGGTGCTTGCTAGTCAGAACTAGAAGTAGCGTATAACAAGAATTTGAAAAGTATAATTAATTTATTTAGCTTATGTGAGAAACTATAATGTACTGAAGAATAGAAAATAAATATTAGCGTATGTTGGGAAAAATTGTGATGTCATGTACAGAGACAAGTATATGTGTACAGAGAGGCACTAGCGCCACAGACAATAGAAAATATAAATTAATATGAATTTTTCTTCACGCTTTACCCCGCACATAGAAAAGTAGGCATAGGGAACCTAGAAATCTAATGTTAAGTCCTACACTACTATAAATAATTAACATCATGGAAGTCTACACTCCGTTCCCATTAAGATTGGCGAAGCCCAAAGCGATTATTTTTTGTGCAAATTAGCGTACATACAAAATTTCATATGCAAATAAGAGAGACGAAATAAAAACATTAAATATTTCATTACCTCGAGTGGGAATCGAACCCACGACCTGATTATAACAATTTAAATTTAGCCCTGTAGGAGCGAGATTCGGGTGATGTTGCCTATAGCATTAACGTGACGCGAATATATTGAAGTCACGCTCATACATTTACATAGATAGTTTGATGTACCATCTTCAAGTTGATCAACGATTAGGACAGATCTCTTCAAGTCCGTGCACGTTCAGGGGTCCCGGCGCAGCGGCGTGACGGCTCGTCCCGCTGTCACGCCGTCGTAAAAACACCTATAGTATTCAACAGTGGCTCGCACTGCTCTCCGTTTCGTTCCGCTTTAAATATAAAACTCCACGCTTTTAAATTGAAATCGTGCCGGATCACGTTCGCCCGACGCGACGCCGCGCGATCGACGGTGGATTTTATTTGTTAATAAAATTTTCCTTACTCAGAAATTTCGAATAATATTTCTTATATATGGCTTCGATTGTTTTCGTGTGAAAATGTTGGAGTTTGGGTTGAGAATATTTTTAGACTATTATAATTGAGGACCTTGGATAAAAAAAATCAATAATTAGAAAAAAGCTGATAAACTTCAAACACTGAACACATTTTCAGGATGAAGCCACCTTTAATGAAGCAAAAAGGAGAAGCACTAAGACTTTTAGATCTATCTAAGAGTACGTCGACCAAGCAACTTGTCTCTTCCACCTGTGTACTGTTCAACACTTGCAGACCTCCCTAGAACTAGTACCATGTTCTAATTAGTTACCGTCGCCGCAGCCGCAGCGACAGATAAATATAATTAAATTTTTAGAAATAATAAAAAAGCAAAGCTGTATATTTACTATGTGTAATAATGTAGTTAGTGTTTCTCAAATAATGTTAATAAATATTATAATAATAATGAAATATAAAAATAACAATTTTCCTATATGACAGGCTTATATATATCTATACTTATAATAAAATCGTAAGAGGGTCGGTGTCTGTTCTAAGAAGATATTTAACCCTTTATATTTAGATGTTTTATTTAAAAAAATGTTATTAGGCACCTTTATGAACGTAATAGAATCCAAAACAATGATTTTTAATTTTTTTGTCTGTCTGTTTGTGCGTTTGTAATCGCTAATCTCAGAATCGGCTTAACCGATTTAGATGTGGTTTTCACTATTGGATTCTGCAAAGCTTCCGAAAACATATAGGTAGGGTAGGCTCGATTCCCACTCGAGGGAATTAACTTTAACATATTTATTAATATGTAAAACTTGACAAAAAATTGACAGAAAGTCTAGAACGGAGTGTCTTAACACTAGGCTCTCTCTGTAAAGCAATATGCGGCATACAGCGTGAAGCTGAACAAAAACATGAAAAAAAAAAACTATAATGCCTCTAGCTATGAGAACTAAACCATTCATTCCATATACAATGTCTGATCGTATATCACAGTGGTATTTTGCGTGAGGAACGGCGATGTTTCAGATTTAGGACAGTCTATCTGGTGGATGCGGCACATAATCTCCGGTGCCCAACGCTTCACTGTACACATTTTCCGCACTGCGTATTCCACCAGGAGAGCGGCTGAGCCTAGACGATATATGATACGCAAAGGAAATATTACTAAATGGTGACTTTTAGGGATCTCCGTGCGGCTTCGCCCGTTTTAGCTTATTGTTATATTATAGCTAAATTATACAGAATCTTCACGTAAATTATAGTCTATGTGTTATTTTGCTGTATAAGCTATATTACTTTAAAGTTTCATCAAAATCTGTTTAGTAGTTTTGCGTGGAAGTGGAACAAATGTCCATCCTCACAAGTACGATAGGATGACTTTTGGAGCAAAAAAATGTGATTACACATTTCATATACCTGCCTGCCATGTCTACACTTTAAATTTATGTCTACAAATACGAAATTTCCCCCAAAAAATGAGGTTTTTATATAAAAAAATGTAATTTGTGAGTTTGTTAACTGCTCATATCGTAATATTTCNTCAACGATTAGGACAGATCTCTTCAAGTCCGTGCACGT
Organism: Heliconius cydno galanthus; assembly: GCA_036379175.1. Classification (NCBI taxonomy): domain Eukaryota; kingdom Metazoa; phylum Arthropoda; class Insecta; order Lepidoptera; family Nymphalidae; genus Heliconius; species Heliconius cydno. The sequence continues at coordinate 10,312 of JAKRZM010001190.1, read as the reverse complement.
TCAGGGGTCCCGGCGCAGCGGCGTGACGGCTCGTCCCGCTGTCACGCCGTCGTAAAAACACCTATAGTATTCAACAGTGGCTCGCACTGCTCTCCGTTTCGTTCCGCTTTAAATATAAAACTCCACGCTTTTAAATTGAAATCGTGCTGGATCACGTTCGTTCGACGCCGCGCGATCGACGGTGGATTTTATTTGTTAATAAAATTTTCTTTAGTCAGAAATGGCTTCGATTGTTTTCGTGTGAAAATGTTGGAGTTTGGGTTGAGAATATTTTTAGACTTTTATAATTAAGGACCTTGGATAGAAAAAAGCTGATAAACTTCAAACGCTGAACACATTTTCAGGAAGCCACCTTTAATGAAGCAAAAAGGAGATGCACTAAGACTTTTAGGTCCATTTAAGAGTACGTCGTCCAAGCAACTTGTCTCTTTCACCTGTGTACTGTTCAACACTTGCAGACCTCCCTAGAACTAGTACCATGTTCTAATTAGTTACCGTCGCCGCAGCCGCAGCGACAGATAAATATAATGAAATTTTTAGAAATAATAAAAAAGCAAAGCTGTATATTTACTACGTGTAATAATGTAGTTAGTGTTTCTCAAATAATGTTAATAAATATTATAATAATAATGAAATATATGACAGGCTCATCTATATCTATACTTATAATAAAATCATAAGAGAGTCGGTGTCTGTACTTGGAAGATATGTAAAAAAAATGTTATTGGGAACCTTTATGAACGTAATAGAACCCAAAACAATGATTTTTAAGGATTTGACTTGACTTTTTTGTTTAATTGTGCGTTTGTAATCGCTAATCTCAGAATCGGCTTAACCAATTTAGATGCGTTTTTCACTATTGGATTCTGCAAAGCTTCCGAAAACAAATAGGTCGATTCCCACTCGGGGGAATTACCTTTTACATATTTTTTAATATGTAAAACTTGACAAAAAATTGACGGAAAGTCAAGAACGGAGTGTCTTAACACTAGCCTCTCTCTGTATAGCAATATGCGGGATAGAGCGTGAAGCTGAACAAAAACATGAAAAAAAAAACTATAATGCCTCTAGCTATGAGAACTAAACCATTCATTCCATATACAATGTCTGACCGTATATCACAGTGGTATTTTGCGTGAGGAACGGCGATGTTTCAGATTTAGGACAGTCTATCTGGTGGATGCGGCACATAATCTCCGGTGCCCAACGCTTCACTGTACACATTTTCCGCACTGCGTATTCCACCAGGAGAGAGGCTGAGGCTAGACGATATATGATACGGAGGGATCTCCGTGCGGCTTCGCCCGTTTTAGCTTATTGTTATATTATAGCTAAATTATACAGAATCTTTATATCAATTATAGTCTATGTGTTATTTTGCTGTATAAGCTATATTACTTTAAAGTTTAATCCAAATTCGTTTAGTAGTTTTGCATGGAAGTGGAACAAATGTCCATCCTCACAAGTACGATACGATGAGTTTTGGAGCAAAAAAATGTGATTACACATTTCACACACCTGCCTGCCATGTCTACAGTTTAAATTTATGTCTACAAATACAAAATTTCCCCCAAAAAATGAAGTTTTTATGTAAAAAAAGTAATTTGTGAGTTTGTTAACTGCTCATATCGTAATATTTCTTCAACAACAATGTCCAGACGACAGTTTACGAGCGTGTACTGCCAGGGTGGACGCAGGTACCTTTATAATTGTATCTATATTAGTATGAGGATTGTAACGCGACGGTTGTGGATTTGGTTCCCTTTCGGGGGAATGTATATATTTCATATATACAAATATATATTAAGATTACCTTGTATAATATAGTTTCGCGTTAAATATTGGAGTTCTCGTAATAATGTATTTTGTTTTATGTATGTGCTTCGAGTTCGTAAAAGATATAAATTATAAGGGTGGTGATTTCTTTTACGATACAACTCCTCTAAGTAATATCGTTAAATATTGTGCCATTTTATTTTTAACTGAAATAGTTTATTTTTTAACAGGTGAATCCCTAATTATGATGTATTTGAGATCGAGAATTTGTATCTACTTTTCTTACATTTAAATCCAAAGAAATCCTAATGAAATCTGGAGCTGGTCGCGCATACAGTATATATCTATTAATGGTTATTATAGTATCGGCTACCACAAGCACACTCGCACCGCCCTTTGTCTGAAACAATACGTGTTGATTGACGGAACTTAACGCCGCGCTTTGTCTTGTTACCAGAGCGAGGAAATGTAAATAAATAACTTCATCCTATATATCTACTATCCAAAAAACTTACCAGAAAAGCGTAATGATATAAGGAAAATAATAAAACAATGTCATTAACTCTTTTTTAAGTAGCATAATAAAAATCACAGAGAAGTCTTCACAGAATTATGTTCTTTTTAATATTGACGAATCTATAACACCGATATGAATAAAACATGACGACGCGGTGGAACTAGAATTTAAATAAATATTAAATCCAGAAATACCTCCACCGTAAAATGAGAAAAACGCTTTCTTCACGAGAGTGGCGTAAATACTGTTTTATATATTTTTATACTTAAAGATTCCTGATTTTTTAAAATACCATATAAATACTTACTAATAAAATTGTAGCACATCGATGTCTATGCATGGAAGATTTATAAGAAAAAAAAAGTTTTTGGCAGCATTTAATAATGTTGACTTTCTTGCCGGTTCTTCTCAGCAGAACTGCCTTCCAAACCGGTGGTAGCTTTTTTGTTTATATATTCATTCGATGATTCAAAAGTGCTTATAATAGTCTATTTCAATAAAGGACATTTTAAATTTAAATTTAACTAGCTTCTTAAATTATGTAAAAATTCCAATATAATAATTTTATTATTCTTCAATATAATATTGGCAGTGCAGCACAATATTTAGGTATTTCATGCGGAATAACAAAGTACTCGTAGTCTCGACCGCGCCCGTTCTTTAGTTGCTCGTAAAATTCCCAGATAGCCTCGCGGTATAGCTTCCTTCCTTCCTAACGGAGGCTGAGTTACGTGAGCAGATGAAACTTTAAACTTAAGAAATAACAATGATAACAAGTGCAAAATAAATTAATTTTAGTTTTTAAAATGTATTGATAACTATTTTTAACATTTTTTAAGTGTTACTCCATACTTGGGAAAAAAATACTTATTTTATAAAACGTATAAAAAATTGAAAGCCGCGGGACTTAAATCGGCGTCTCCAGGAAGCCGTACAAGCGCTTTGCCCTATAAGCTATAGGTTCTTATCAAGCTACCTCGAAATTCTTCCACGCTTGTTACAATTTTTTATCTTGTTAACATTTCTCTAGCCCAAGATCCCAGAGCCGCCAGACCTATTCATTTTAGCAAAGCTGAAATTTTGAGGACTATTAGTATAATATGTAGTTAAGAGAGTATGCCTACATACTCTCTCCCTTTTGATTCTATCGGGCAAATGTTATGCCTCCAGTATTCAATGGAAAATGGGAAATGGAATGTTTTCCCTCTACATGTGGGACAACGTGAAAAAAATAAAAGAACACTTAACGGAACCAGACAACAAGCATCTAAAATTCGGCCTTTAAAATATCTGTGTAAAATAAACCATTTCCATATTGTATGCAACAGAATGCGAGTTTTACCAGAGTTCACCTCCTCGCGGCCGGTCGTTCTTCATCAGATTTTGTACATTCGCAGCCACTAACAGCGTTCCATACGGAAACGAGGGCACCACACGAGAGAGAGCGTGGTCCGCTTTGTTCTACGACCGAGAGCCCGCTTTACTATTTATTATCAAAGAATCTGTTTTCTTTTACCAAATATAAATTCGCAATGCGCTGATGTCGGTCGGAATGTAGAGTTTTTGAAATAAAGCCTTATTTGTGCGCTGCAGTCGTAGCTTAAATGCTTCTCAATTTGTTTTTACAATTTTAATGTATTTCTGTTTTCATATTTATATTCATTTGAGGTCAGTGGTGCAAGGGCACAAGCGTTTTAATGTAAACGCGACAGGTTGTGAGTTCGATTCCCTCTCGAGAAACTAAATATTTACGAGTTTCACATTCCTTGCTCTGGTACGGAGGCAAAGGGCGGTGATGAATTTTGTTCACTCAACTCGCAATGCGGAGGCATGAGGAAGCTGGAGAGATTTTGGAGGAAAAGGGGAAACATAGTGTCTTAACACTAGGTTCCCTTTGCGTACCCTGCTATCTGCGGGGTCCAGTGGAGTCCATTGAAGCTGAAAGAAAATTGAATCTAAAATATTAATATTCTTTTTTGTGAATTATTTAATGGTTTCTATGAGCAAATTATAAATTACTTTTTCGTTTTACATGAAACTCACAGTGCCTTTGAGTCTTTAATATATTTTCCTCTTCGTGTTGGTCGGAGCGGGGAGTCCATTAGAACACTTCCTGCCTCCTGCGATGCAAACGAGAGGGACCTTTAAATGTACTCTACAATATGTTTTAATTTAAAAGTAATTTTTCAGAATTGACAGCTTTTTATTAACAAAAAGACAAACAACTTAATTCGATGGTGAAGTTCAGCCGTTCAAAGACCGCTACGTCTGACATCGATTGAACGGCATTTATACTTCCAAAATACTTAATCATTCACTCGCAAAGTTGGTTAGACCTTCAAAATATTTTAGGTTATGCCAACTGTGATAAAAGTTCTTCGTCTTTGTTTGATCCTCACATCATCATGTCAAAGACAACAGATCGTTAAGTTCTAAGATCACGAAATGTATTTGTCGCTTCATATAATGTACTCTATCCTTTTACACGTATACATGCCCTCGGGAAATTTACGTGTCTCGTACGTGACCTTCTCTATTTCTAGTAATATTGACACTGACTTTTGAAGGTCAACTGAGATCTCCACCTTCCATTCTTAGCTCTTGTTACTTATTCTTATATGGTAATATTTTAGTATATAGTTTTTGTATTCTTATATTGTTCATTGTCTAGATGCTTCGAGGCCGTCGAGTCGAGGATGATACAGCGAGTGACTTTAAGCGCAAAGGTTGTGAGTTCGATTACTATTCGTGGGGATGAATTGTTATTTATTAATATTTTCATTTCGTCCAGCGAAAGTGGGTAACTGAGAGTTAAGGGTCGGCAGCGGGAATCTAGAATTAATACTCTCCTTTCCCCACTATCCACCGAATTTTCGTAACATTGCCTTGATACCAGTAGGAAGAAATGAAAATATTAATAAATAATAATTCGTTCCCCCGAATGGGAATCCAACCCACAACGACAACGTTACAGTCATACTCTGCCTTTCTGCGCCACGACGCGACGGCCTATTAAAATTCTTCAAGTAATTTCTTCGCGAACATGAAATATTATTATTTCCATGTTCCGCTATGAGCTCAGCAATGTATCACGGCAGTCCTCGCCTTATCTGCTGTAGCCTGTAGCTTTGCACTGATTTATGTATGTTATTCTCAACTAAACGGAACTCGTACACTATCTTCTTAATAAGTAGAAATATCTTACTTGCCATTATGTATTTATATGACACATATATTAAACCAAAATTCTGTGCAAAAAACAAATTGATAGTACAATTAAAATAAATTATTTATTAGATATCAGTCGGGTGATGAGAACGGAATGTCTTAATAATAAGTTCCTAGGTTCCCTTTGCATCCTCATGCAAAGCGATGCAATTCTTGAGATAAATGGTCTTTACAGACGAACAAGAAAGTGATCCTTTAAAGATTTTTAGGTAAACAAAGAAATAACTAACGTATAATTATTGTAAGAGCTGTTATACTTCCATGAGGATGTCTTATTGACACTAAGAGTACATACGTAGGTCGAGTTCCTGGAGGAGAATGTTTATTTAGTCCCCGCCATGTTTGTCCACGACTGGTCGCTGCAAGTGCATTGTAGAGACTATATGTTTTCTTTTTACTGTAGTACAGCACTATAAAAATAAATCTATCTAAGAATTTACTTTCACGCCGTATCCCGCATGTAGCAGGGTAGGAAGAGGAAGCCGTGTAGTGATCACTCCGCTCTCCATTATCTGCCGAATGGCGGGACTCAACGACGCGTTTTACCTCGACACCAGAGCGAAGTAATGAAACTATGGAATATTTAATTTCCTTGACTGGGAATCGAACCCACAACCTGTCGCGGTTACAGTTACACGCTTGTTTCCCTACGCCCCAATTGGTCACACATTTATTGTTCTAATAAATTATATTAAAAAAACAGATTTTATGTAGGTAAGATTTATTTTCATTTCGTCTCTCTTATCAGTATCAGAAATGCAAATTGAAATCGTAATGTTCTTGTATGTGGTGTCCTGGTTTGATAATATATATTATATTTCTAAAGAATATGATTCATCTTTGCTACAAAAATATACAATTTTTTGTATGGGACACATGCGAAAACGAATATAATTCATTCTTTGAGTCGGAATCGAATACGCAACCGCCACGGACAATCAAGATTTCTACTAAAAATTCAAGATTTCTACTTAAAATATGTTATAGGTAAAATTCATTTTATATAAAAATCGAATACCTACAGTTTATTCTCCATAGTTTTAGTATATGGCAAGTGTCGCTGCACTCGCCGTCAGTGTCGGTGCCAGACAACTTTTGGCATCCACTCCTAATAAGACGAACGGACTGATGCTCAGAATGTAGCACTTTGTACGATGAAATTTATTTCAAAATTGGTAAGCATTTTATTATTTTTTTTCTTTTTTTATAGTTTTACGATGTATTCTGGATACAGCAGGGTAGGCAGAGCATACCTAGTGTTAAGAGACTCCGTTCCCCATTTTCCGCCGAATTCGGGAGGTATTGTGTTCAGTGGTGGACCTCAAATTCTCCTCTTTACCTCGACACCAGAGCGAAGAAATGAATATATTTCAATTCCTTGGAAATCGAACCCACAACCTATCGCGTTTAATCTTAACTTATCAATTCATACAGTGTGAAGTTAACAAGCAAAAGTTTTAACATCCAGAAGCTGTGAATAGTTCTGATCTAAAAAACAAAGCGATAAAGTAAGTTTTATGATGTTATAACACGATGATATGCAAGGAACGTGTTACGAGAGTATTTATGGCGGCTGGGGGGCTGCTGGCTTGGGGGAGAGGGGAAGGACAAGGCAGGAGGGGAGGGCCGGAGCCTTATTAAATTAAATAATAGTGGTGCTTTTCTCGAAGCTCACCCCGATTTATGGCTCGTGTGGGAACTTTGAGGATGACGGATACGACGTAACGCGAGCCGCGGGACTTGATGCGGGGATTTATGTCTGTATTAATGCATCAGGCCTGTTCTGGCGCAGGGGCACAAGTGTGTGTTAACACGACCGGTTGTGGGTTCGGTTCCCCACTCGAGAAGATTTAATACTTATTTAAATTTCTATTTATATTTCTTCACTCTGCTGTCGAAGCAAAGCGCGACGTTGAGTTCTACCACTCAACACGCAATGCCTTCAGAATTCGATGGAAAATGGGGAACGTAGGTAACGAACCTTATACTAGGTTCCCTTTGCCTATGTTTTTGTGTGCGGGTTATAGCGTGAAGTTGACTTATTAATGCATTAGTTCAGCTTGGAATAGTTTTTATCTGTGCTCTATTGTTACTCGCTCTGTTGATTCGCACACGGATTACGTTGGCACAAACCCGCCGTTTAACATTCAAAATATTTGGAAGCGTTCATATCTTTTATTTTTGAAGAGTACATATAGTACGGTCAACAAGTCTTGACAGCCGTGAAGTTAGTTTATTTGACTTACTTGACGTGACTTATATTCCTATGTCCCCAAGTTGGGGCAGAGGGAATCCACAGAGTTTCGCCATTTTGCATGATCTTGAGCTTCTCGTTTAATTTCGTTCCATGTCTTGCCAATCTTCTTCGCTTCGTCTAAAACTGAACGTCGCTAGGTTTGCTTAGGACGGCCACGTTTGTGCTTCCCTTGAGGATTCCAATCCATTGCCTGCTTCGGAATATGGCCAGGACCTCGGCGCAGCGTGTGCCCAATCCAGTTCCACTTGCAACGTTTTAAAGATTAGATTTATTTTAATTATTGTCTTCCCGAGTGTACATTGCGAATAAGTGCCAAAAATTAAACTACAGAGCAGCCACGACTTGCTGACCGTACTGTATTTTCCATCTGAAAACAGTATTAGCAAATAAAAATTCTAAAGCAAACATACGCGAAGGTTCGCTGGTGGGTGGCGAGCGGCGCTGAGTGGCGTGCAGTGTGGTGGTTGCAGAAAAAAAAAAGTGGGGGCGGCGTCCAGCTCGCTTTGATCAAACACTGTGTACGTACACTCGTACTGACGGAAGATTGTTTTATAATTGCCTTTGATATTTGAGCATTTAAATGTACGGACGGTTTGAACTTACAATGTTGGTGGGTTTTTCAATTTCTATTCTTTTTACTTCTATACCCAATGCTTCTATATGTAGGTCGGCATATTGTACATACATTTATAGTATTTCCTTCATTAATTCAGCTTCAGGCTATATCCTGCTTGTAGCAGGCAGAGGGAGCTTAGTGTTAAGACACTCAGCCCCAAAATTTCTGTCAAATTCTGGAGGTATTACGTGTTGAGTGGCCGAACTTAACTCCGCGCGTTGCATCAAGAAATGAAAATATGAAATATTTCATTTCCTCGAAAAGAAATCGAACCCATAATCTGTCGCGAGCACAGTCACACGCTTGTGCCCCTGCACCACGACTTGGCACACCCTGGCTTGAATATTTATAGTATTTTCTTGTACATATTGATACTGAGATACTTGCCAGCACTAACTAAACATTTATGCACTAAGGCGTACTACTTAATTATTTCCAACGTTTTCGTAGTATCGTAGTGCTTACTCGAAACCGCACCGATTCTTGTAGATATCCTTTATGAAATGAAACTACTTGTGCCTTTCGTTCCAATTCTTCAAATCATCATTAATAATTGATTTATTTCTAAAACTGGCTATTCTGTCTGTATTGAAATATTTATTATTCATCGACGTCATACGTATGCATATTGCAACAAGATCTCTGACTTTTCTCACAAAAAAGAAATTGAAATATCAAAGAAAATTTAAGTCGTAAAATTCTTTTAGAATTCCACTTTGAAATTTTATAGTATAGTACAATATTCAATATGTCTTTCGGTGTAACAATAATGGCAATTGATATGCATTGCGGTGCTGGGCGGGCGGTGCTGGGCGGGCGGTCAGTACCGATGTATTGTTTTAGAAATTCTAAATATACATGAATATTCGGGACCTATTTCATTGGCTATTGAACTTTATATTTGATTGACTATTGAAAATGAGGATGCCTTAGTTTATTTCTGCTTGTGTAAATTTTAGTTATTTAATATTGTTTTCATGTTTCCTGATTCTCGAGGGACTGCGTGTTTACTAGCGGAACTAAACGCCGACTTGTTCCTTGTTGCCAGATCGAGGAAATAAAAAAAAAAAAAAAACATTTCCCCCAATGAAAACCGTCACGTTTATAGTCACACTATAATCATATTAAAATCTTGAACCATCTTTCTTCACCAACTAAAAAACGTCGCTACCCTACTTCTTGTCGTATAATAATTACTGTCTAAACTGTGAAATTCAAACCAGACATTTAATTATCCAGTTATTGTTGGTAACCAGATTTGCAGACAATATTTCAAAGGAAAATTCGTAAAGTGGCTTCCTCGTATCTTAAAGGATAACACAATTAACGGAGCCGGGGTGGCGTTTGGTCTCCAATTAGACGCGGTCGCAACTGAATTATGCTTGGCTTTAAACACTCTTATACTGCATAGTTTTTTTATGTTTTAGATTTTTTTGTTAGAAATGCTGTTTAAAGAATGTTTAATTTAATATGTGAATTTCTTTCGTAATATATTTTAAAATCAATTTAATAAAAGAAATATAAAAATCTACAAATATTACTATACAAAGGAACCTGCAATGAAAAAAACAACCTGTGACCTGCGCCTAATTCATTAAATAAATTGCATACTAATTTAGGCTATGTAAATACGAATGTTTTCACACTTAATTCCCCCCTTTCCACCAAACTTTTGGGGCTTTGCGTATTAAATGGAGGATATCTACGCCACAATTAATATTAACTTTATTGATTCAGATAAGTTTAATTGAATACTGAAATGTACATAAACATCTGAGCCCTCTTTTAAACTACCTTCGCACCCCCCAATAGGTAACAGGTAACGTAAAAGGTAAAGTAAGGTAACCTTCAAATAAAACGTTCCTCCAGTCCGTCCCCCACATACATATTACAGGAGACGCCCAAATGTAAGCGACAA
>JAKRZM010001188.1:731777-773672 GCA_036379175.1 Heliconius cydno galanthus | reverse complement strand
GTAGAGTTCCAATTAGTTTAAATTGCTCCTTTAAGAATAGCGTTTAAACGTATATATTTGAATGTTTAGTTAACTTAATTAACTATTATTATTCAGTACATCCATCAATATAGATACCGTCGTGCACGCTGTATCCCGCACACAACAGGGTACGCAGAGGAAACTTATTGTTAAGACACTCTGTTTGTCACTTTCCGCCGAATTCTGGAGGCGTCACGTGTGGAGTCAACTCAACGCCATCCTTTGCCTCGACACCAGAGCGAAGAATTGGAAATATAAATTGTTATATCAATTATTATTACTCCTTAAAAATATGATCATTTATAAACAAACTATTTTATATGTATTTTAATACAACAATTCGTTATATTTATATGAATCCAATATTTTATGAAACACAAATTTACATGATACTCCTGCACAGAAAATCAGAGCAAAACAATTGAATACGCAACTGTACTCGCAGTATCATAAATAATACGATAGTGTGCGAGCGTAAAACCAAATGCAATTCCAGGCGTTCCTGTTCCTGACCCCAAAATGTTAATGTCCACGGTATCACAATACTTGATTTCACTTGCTAAGCGAGGGTTGAACCATTACGGCTGACACATCATATTGCGTGATGCCCCAGAATTGAATTGATTATACGAGTACAGCTTGCCAATCTGTTCATTTTGGTCAGACCTTCCTATGAATATGCTAAAAATATTTAAGTAATTTCTAAATTTTTAAGTTAAATAATATTAAATTTGTCTAAATAAAAGAAGAAACAACTATTTTTTAATAATAATCGTTCTTAGTAATAGCGTGGGGCTTGAAACGGCATCCAACGATTTTACACTATCAAGATATGTACCAAGTGCGCCACAACATCGTTATATTTTGTTCCATTTCAAAATCGAATTTTTCAACCCAATTTTTATTGCCAATTGCATAAGGTTTCCTGCATAAATATTTTATGTATTTTAATCTATATTCTATAAGATACCTTGGATAAGAATTTTATCAATATTCGTAATATATGTAAATTTAAACAATATTGTTTAAGCGTCCGCACTACCAAATATAATTGCCTTATGACCCTTTGAACGTATGCCAAAAACCGCCAGTTATCGTACCGGCCTTTTGGCACAATGGTCCGGATCTATACGGCGATTATGTCATGCATCGCAATTCCGAACGTCCGTCCGTTTGTTGTTCTACAGTCGCCACGAACATAAATAAAATAAATTTAATAAATCAGCTTCACGCTGTATCCCGCACGCAGGCAGAGGGAACTTAGTGTTAAGACACTCCGTTTCCCAATTTCCACCGAATTTTCGAAACTCCACGCCGGGCTGCCTTAGTGCTAGAGCGAAGAAATGAACATTTTAATAAATAATAATTCATTCTCTCCAGTGGGGATCGAACTCACAACCGTCGTGTTACAATAACACCATTGAGCCTCTTCGATACGACGAGACAAACACACATATTATATGAAATTCCTCTGTTGTAGAAAGTCAGTTGAGTTCGAGTGAAAATAGCGCGATATTTCTGGAAGGTCACCGCTGCACGTTTCGTTTAGCGTTCTGAATCTAAGATATACCAACAATATCCATTATCTACAAATAAATGTTATTCACGTTATCAATGGCATAGCGTCGTGCTGACGTAGGTATCTGTTTAGATAAATTTATTTTACAAGAAACTGATCTTTACCTATGTGGAAAATATTGCAATTTTTAATTAAATAATTTAATAATCAATTATCAAAAGAATATTAAACAAAAAAATGTTTTATATAAGTTCACTTATATAAAACGTATGTAAATGGAAAATATATTGCAGATGCGAACAGCATTTAATATTTAATCTGCTGCATTCTGTCTCCTACGTTACTGTGAAACGAGGTTAAAATAAACAAAACGCGAAAAAATTAACATCTTTAATGCTTTTCTTGCTAACTGTACGAGAAACCTAGATTATCTATCAATGTGTATCGAATGAGAACAACTCCCATTTTAAATACTCTAAAGAAAGAAGACTTGACCCAAATAAATTGTTTCAACGAATTTAATATTATCATAATATCCACTGCTGGATACATAATATAAATTCATGTATTTGCACAAAGAAAAGCACTTTATTTTCTTTGTTTCTTTTGTATTATTTACTTTTTATTTTGTTTAAGTATTAATGTTCATATTATGAATGTTATTATTAGTATTATATTCATAGATTTTTTATAACACTTTTATGGATAATAATTATTTATAGCATTTTTTTAACACAAAATAATGGATCTGTAAGGAAACAAATATATGCAGGACAAAAGAAAATGACCTCAACTCAGCACTATAGGTTTTACGTAGAACATTAGAGAACGGTTAATGTCATATTACGCTCAATTTTAATTAAAAAATATATCTACTACATCTTTATAGTAACAATTACCCTAAATACTATAAGAATAAATTACATAATATAAGACAATGTTAGGATTTTTCTTTGAATTTTTTTTTTCTTGGCGGCTATTAAACATGCATGATTAGCCATACGTTGCGCAGTGGAAGCGTTCAATCAATCTAGATGACCTGCAAGTCTAGAAACGTAGGGGCTCGTTAGTCTAATATTAGCCCACGCTAGTAACGAACTACGTGTAATATACAACATCCTTTTACATGTGATCGCTTTGTGCACCAAATTGGTGCAAACTTTGGTGTTAGCAAAAAATGTATTGGTATATTTTTTAATAAACACTTCAATAGAGATTGTAGTTATTTCGGTTCTGATAATTTTTGTTTCTATATTATTTTTTTCAGACATATATTCTTTTAAATTTACATAAATGTTTTCTCTACTTCTATTAATAAATTATTCACACAATTACACTGATATCTTAATGTAATATAAATAATAAATGTGATTAAGCACAATTTAGATAATGGTTCTTAATTGTTATGCCATTAATTTTATCGTAGTAAAATTTTGAAGTAAAGACTAATGAATAATAATTGAATTTAATTTTTATAACCGATTTTACATTTACATTATGAAATAAGTTTAACAAAATATATATACGAATTTGTTTTATCTTTATTCACATATTATCACGTGATAACAAAAATCAACACAATCTTATTATCATTCAAGGTCGTTAAATGATAGCATATTGGCTACCTTTTTATTTTTCTATTTGTTTTTAATTGTTTTATAATATAGATAAAAAATACTATGTTATATTTCTAAAAAAAAATTTTATTTGAACAAAATATAACGAAGATATACTAATATATTTATATAATGTACATAAGAGACATATAGCAAATACATAAAGATAAAATATAATCGTGATCGTGACAGATATAAAAATAATTACGTAATACTTTGTGAAACAAATTTTTAGCTTTAAATTTGTTTGCTTAGACATACATTTTAAACGTATTGCAGTAATATATGAACGCAGCAATGAATTTAGAAAAATTAAAATGTTAAATGCGTGCTGAATCGTACCAAATAGTTCTTATAGCCCATTGTTTCATAAGTTCTTCTCCGTTATTCATTTCTAAAATGGTGTTGTTATATGTGGCCAATACTAATTAACAATAACCAATTTAAATCGCGTCTGGTGATAATATGGAAGTGCGTTAGTTTGGAGCAGCCGGCGGCGGACTCTCCTCGTGGCCGAGCCGACGCGCGTACCGCTCGCGTACACGTCTCCGCGTAAAAATAAAGTCCACAGCGCGCGCCTGCGTACTTCCCATTTATAATTACTAGTAAATCGCAGCGTGAGCGCACGACTGCCGTGACCGGGCGCGCTTGCGGAAAAGAAAATTAGTTTAAAGTCAAACATATGAGCCCTTACGTGACCTACAACGACGGGCGATACGAAACCCTTGTTTTAGAGTTCTTACGTAAAAGCAGCAATCACTCCTACGCACTAGATACCGGCATAATGTGATGCGTGTTGTAATCGATTAAAATTGACGTGTTTGGGACGTTTAGTCAAGATTAAAGTGAATTAGTGATAATACATAGTTATTTCATTTATCAATATGCCCGAAAAACCTAGAAGACGTAAAAACAATAAAAATAAACGGAAAAATAATAAAACTAAAATAGATATAAATAAAAATAATATAGAGGAAAGTGAGTCCAGTGGTGTTGCATCTTCTTCCATTTTAAATGAAGAAAAAAATAATAGTGCTGTAGAAACTTCAGAAAGCACCAGTGAACTTGTGTCTGAAAAGTTAAGTGAAGAGTCTCTTTCAGTATCATGTTCACCAATTACAGATAAATCTAGTAAACCTATAGAAAAGGAAGAAAATGAAGAAATTATTGTGTCACAAAAGTATATAGTTGAAACTCCAGATCAAATTATTAAAGTGAAACCTAAATTAGATAATAACGTGAAAAGTAAGAGTTGTGATAATGATGATAGTCCAACTATAATTGAAATAACTGATGACTCAATCGGTAACGATGATAAAAAATGGTCCGTAATAGAAAGTACTGGCCTTATTATTTCTACTGAAGAACCAAATATTGAATGGGAAAATGTAAATGAATTAAAAATACCAGAATCAGAATTAATCGAAGGAATTTCTTCAAGTAATACAATACCATTAAATATTGCTCATTGCCAACAGACTATGTCATTAAGTCCTGAAGAAGAATTATCGTTGCGTAATTATCTGGAAACACTTAATTTATCATCAAACCAGTCAAATATTAGCTCAGGAGACATAAAAACAGAAATAGAACATATTATTAACCGTGAAGTAAAGTATAGATTGCGAAAAAAAGGATTAACTGATGATATAACGTTCACGCGCACTGGGCCTTCTCGATCTTTGGCTGTAATTGACGAGGAAGGAAGTGGCGATTCTTCTAAAACATCCCGTCGACAGTCGTATTTAAGTGACAAAAAAAGTGATAATGAGGAATTAGAGGATGACGTTTTCGATAATAATCATTCACAACCAGCTTCTAAGCATCTAATACCACAAAAATGTATTAGAGTAGACGCGAAAATAAAAGAGCCTGAAATATCTGAAGCAAGAGGTGATTGGACTGTAAAAACTGTCGAAAAAATTACAGGGGCAGAATTAGTTTATTTAACAGATTCATCTAGTAGCACGAGTTCGATATACGACGCTAATGATGAGGATATTAAAGATGATGACATTGATGTCACTGTTAGAATCACGACACCAACAATTGAAGTTACCGATACTGAAAAATTATTATCAAGTTCATACATTGCTGAGAATATTAATTTAAAACCAGGCCAGGCAAATGGTATGGACAAATCTACAATTTTGCTGACATATAATAATGACAAAGAAAATAAAAATCTAAAATTTGATGAAATAGGAAAACCTAAAGAGACTGCAATTTCCCATGAGATTATAATCCTCAATACAGACGATATTAAAACTGATTTGTTTGTAAAAGACATAGTAGATTCTAGGCCTCTTAAAGAAGCTCCTCAAAGTGAAGAGTTTCTTGAAAGAAATGAAAATATACTTAAGAGCCCTCAGAAATCTAAAGAAAATATAGATCAATATGATCTTGAAATAAAAGTTTTAAAATGTGAACTAAACGATGCAATAAATAATTTAATCAAAGAAGTAACTTCTGATTCGGAAAGCAATGACTCTCCAAAAGACATGATTACCCGTCAAGATTCGTCTAGTAGTTTAGATTCGTCACAATGTACAGCTAAGTACAATCCAACTTATTCTTCCCTCAATGACATATCAAATATTGTACATGACGATATTGGTGAAAATGTTCATATAGACTCTAGTCTCAGTCATGTCAAAGATGTACTTCAATCCGTTTCAATAACACAAGCTATGAAATTAGCATCCAATATAAAAAAAAATCCTGTCTCATTAAAAGACATATGTTTGAAAAAAATTTCTTCTTTTCCATTTGGCCAAAAGATATTAGAAGAATTAGCCAATGTATCTGAAAAATTGCAAGGTAGCGTATTGACTTCGTCATGTAAAAACGAGAAAACACAACATATTCTAGACAAAGAAATGTTACAAAATAAAGAATTAAACGTTCCGAATAAGAAATCTAATTACAGCTTGCAAAACAAAGATTCTATCTCAATTTCTATGACTGATAAAAACAATGCCCCTCCAATACTACCAAGAAAATCATCTTTAAAAAAAGTTCACGATGAACAGAGTAAGCCATCTGAGCAACCTCCAAAAGAAGTAATATACGAATGTTTGTCACCATCACAAAAAATGTTAATGGAAAAAACCAATACTATTATAGAACCAGATGATATGATACAGAAGTGTAATAAAGATCTGGAGAATTCATCATCTCCTACAGTTTCCAAACAACATAATATGTCTAAAAATCAATCAATAGGCGATTTGACTCTGAAATCACAGACAGGTAGCCGTTTGTTAGCTTTATTATTAGATTCCTCGCATTCTGACAAATTAACGTCAACTTCGTTAAATGAACAATATTTTAAACAAATATCAAAACCAAAATCTAATCAAAGAGAATTATTTTCGAAACGTGCATTGGAAGAAATTGATTCAGCTAATTTCTCCGATGGATCCACCACTGCAAAAACCTCTACATTTTTTTCATCAAATCATTTTAAGCCAATACCACCTCCAAAACCAAGAAAACTTTCTACATATTTTTATGAAAGCGACGAGAGTTCTGATATAAGGCAAAGTTTTCAGACTATGCGAAAAGGAAAAAAATATTTTCACTTTTCTACGGGCAATTTAAATAAAGAAATAGAAAGCGATATATCCTCAATCCAAAATATGCATCGATATTCTAGTGATTTGCGGGATATTAATAAAAAAGAGTCTGCTCCACGTAGACCATCTTTACCCAAAGACTTATGTGAACGACAAATGGAATATATATGTCGAAAAGAAAAAGAAATAGACGAAGAGATTCGTCGACTAGAACAAGAAAAAAATAGAAGCCCTCGTAATAAAGGACCACGCGCTCCTATGATGACAGATAAAGATACTAACCATAGTAATGCGTGTAACTATAAAAGCAATATCTTCATAAATAAAGATAACGTTTTTCCTACTTCGCACAATTATGGAAATACAGAAAAAAATAGAATCTCATCTTTATTTAGTAGCAGCCAAGAAGAGTTACTTAGGGAGAAAATGTATTCTGAATATGTGAATCAAATGGCTGAAAGAGAGCAAAGAAAACAACATAAAGTTATTAAAGTCACTAAGACAAGTGACAATAACATATCGAAGAGTATGCCAGTTTTAGAAAATTTTGATTCTAAAATGAATAATCGTATAGAGGAAGAATTTATAACAAAAGCTAGAGAACGATGGTACAAATTAGGAATAAGAGATCCAGAGAGTGAAGACGAAAGAGAAAAAGGTAAAAATGTATATAGGGAACCAAAGATATTGGAACACAAAATAAAAGTGATTGAAGCAGGAGAAGAAAAAGATGTTAAGAAGTTGCCAAGCCATATTCAGGAGTTTGTGAAATTTACTGTTAGTGATAAAGACAACGATAAAGGTGACACTGGTGAGTCGGGCACTAGACAGCCATCTACGCATGTTGTGGTATTTTGTGCAGTGTTTATCCTAGTAATAAGTGTTGGGAAATTTATTTTACGACTCTTACGAAATAAGTGATACTTCCTAATTTATAAAAACTAAGCTTTTGTTGTTTTGTTATTGTTATTGTTGTTTGTGGACTGCATGCCTTTTTTTTACATAATCAAAATATTATACTTCCTCTAAATAATTATTATCAATACAAGTGAATAATGCTGAAAGGTAAGTCGTCAGCCTCAATTTTTTTATGTTTTTAAATAAGTATATGACGCTTAACTTTGTCATTCAATGTCAATTCAATTCAATGTTATATCTATTTAATATTAGGGAGCGAGAATTATTAATATTACAAAAAAAGTTAATTCTTCTTTACATACGGTGTTTAGAGTAATTATATATTTATTGTTTTATCATTCCTCCCAACAAGAATTATGAGGAATGAAGTACAGATCAATATTTTTTAGAATATTTATTATTGCTGTCATCTTATAACTTTTAGCAATATGACCAATCACTTATCAGTCTTTTATATAAAATATATTCAGGTATAAAAAAATATATGACTACAATGAAAGATAATCAATGCAATATGGCAATTTTGTATTTTTGTCAATAAATGAATCCATAATATGGATGTGAGGCCGTCGTGGCCCAGAAGCACAAAGGTGTGCACTAGCACAAAGCTGTAACGCAACGATGGTGGGTTCAATCCCACCATTTAAAAAAAATAATAATGTAGATATGAANACTTATCAGTCTTTTATATAAAATATATTCAGGTATAAAAAAATATATGACTACAATGAAAGATAATCAATGCAATATGGCAATTTTGTATTTTTGTCAATAAATGAATCCATAATATGGATGTGAGGCCGTCGTGGCCCAGAAGCACAAAGGTGTGCACTAGCACAACTTTGTGCTTCTGGGTGGGTTCAATCCCACCATTTAAAAAAAATAATAATGTAGATATGAAATATATAGTTTTCGCCTTTGTAATAAAATTTTAAAATTTCACTTATTGTTATTTGTTTGGCGTTCGTTTATCAGATTTTATAGTAAGAGAAACTAAGAACCAAGTGCGTCGTCCGTGAAAATATTTGGATCGTCTAAATCTGTACTAAATGGCCTTTGATGACTCAAAGCTGCAAACTCATTCCTGTGATTTGTTTCGCACGCCCTTACGTAGCTTTGTGCTTTGGATCATGTATTAAATCGATTATACTTATTGTATTATTTTCTAAAACTATACCCATCCTTTATATTGGTTTTAATATTTAATTAACTTTTTGGAATAAATAAATTATTCAATTAAAAGATTAATTAATTAGAACTTGGTTAATGTCCCTCTTAATGAAATTTTATAATAACGTCATCTACCTACTCATACTGTATCGTAGTATCAATTACGCAGGGAATGCGATGGAATTTCAATTAACGCGTGAATAATATCTGCTTTACGTGATAAACACATGGTGCAATTTTATCAGCAAAATAATGCAAGGACCAGCAAAATGAAGCTTCATAGAATCGTTGTTTCACTTCACTTTTAAATGTGTAAAATCAAAACTATATTTAATGGTTTATATTGTATTTTAATTTCAATTATTATAAAAGCGACACATGCGAATTTACCCGCTTAAACTTATTGTTATATTATTCCCAAATTATACATTAATTTTACATAACTTGTAGCTGAAGAATATAAGCTATAACAGTAAAGTTTCATCTAAATCCGTTCAGTATTTTTTGCGTGAAAGTGGAACAAACATGCTCACAAACCTTAACATTTATAATATTAGTAGGATTATAATTAAGAAGGGCATAAGAAGATAAGAATGTGTTAAATCACTAAACCCAATGTAAAGTGTTGTTTAACCTTGCCAAATACCACCAGACTGATGCACCAGGTCATCATCACGGTAAATACCACTAAACTAAAATTCTTTATTAATTAAAGAAAATATATTAGTAGTTAAATTAACATGTCTATTGTCTAATATTTATCCTATATCAAGACAAGGGATATTTTATTTATGAAATTTCGAATCACAATTGAGCGGTGACCAGCTATAAATAAAGATTGTTGCATATGTTGGCAAGTAGGTGTTACTTTCCTGGCGCTTCATTCACTCGTAAAGATCGTGTTTGCAACGGATAAATAGGTCTTGCTAAATTAGAAGATAGCTTCGTAATATACCTACTCCCGTTAACGTCAACAATGAAAACCACCTCAATAACGATTTTAAATGCTTATTGTATACACGCTTATTTATTTTTTACGAGAAAATTACTTTAGATTACTAATTTTGTATTATAAAAACTTAATTCAAAAATAAATTATAAGCAAAAAATCATTTTTAGAAAAAGCTTTTATTTAAACGCTTTAAAAAGGAGAAAATAAAATNGTAAGTAACACGTACAATATACTCGCACTGTAATCGTTTTATAGTGAGCAATTTTTCTTAACGATCTAGAAATAAAACATAATATGAATACCATAATATTTTTTCAGCTTTACGCATATAGAAGTGTAAGCAGAGAGATCCTAGTGTTAAGATATTCCGTGTTGGGAGGCGAAACTCAACGCCGCGCTTTGGTTCTTCCCTCTGGCGCTTTCCTCAAATGGGAATCGAACCCACGGCCTGTCGTGTTTACAGTCACGCTTGCTCCTGCGCCACGACCGGTCTCTATTATAACATTATTTTATATCTATAAAAGCTAACTGTATAAAGAGTTTGCATAAAAAGTAAATGAAAAACTGATAGAAGACTGAAATAAGTAGGTACGTAAAGTTATTCAAATTGAAGCACTTAAATAAATAATATTTAGATTTTCGACAAGTATTGTTACAATTAAAAAAAATCCTTTAATAAAATAATAGTAGGCATTCTGGCACAAATGCGTCATGATCATATAAACATACCAACACTATATTTTCAGAACAAGATTACGTCGCGAAAAGAAGATGAATATGTTCCTCCAGACAAAATGACAAGTATGATACACCAAATGATATACTTACGTGAATATGAACCTAAATTAATAATGATAAATAAATCAGCTTCATCAGCTTCCCATATAGCCTCCCCTATTCAGAGGGAACCTAGTGTTGAGACACTGCGTTCCTCACTTCCTACCGAATTTTTCGAGTTATTAACAATGATTGAGTTGCAATTTGTAATATTTTTGTTAATTTTCTTCATTTTATAGAAAAAAAATTATTAAAAGTAAAATAATTGAAGAATAAATAAATTGAATAATATTTCTATAAGCAAATTATGTATAAGCAAATGTGTGTTTTATAACTAGCCTTCTAACACTAATAAGAAAAGATCCTTAATCTTCATCAAATAAGCTTTTAATAAATCGACTAACCTTTTAAAAAAAACGGAAGACACCTTAGAAATATCAAAACCAGGAGATGCTTACTCTAGTTAAAATAAATTTGTAAATGGTCCTACACAGAATTTCTAAGTAATTATCCAATATAAAGTTATTTTATACGAAGAATTAAAATGTACTTGAATAACTTATATAATTTTTATCGCCTGTTTATAGGTACTATAGCACTGTTTGCACCATTAAAATAAAACGGAGAAGTGAGAGTATGGTTCGTACAATTAAAAATAATTGTTCAGGTAGAGCCCATTTGCACGAAAGCAATGGCTACGTTGTACATATTTCTATAAGAAGTGCGTTAATTTCTTAAGTAAAAATGAACACAATTTATCTTATTAAATTATAGATTATTTAGAGTATTTACTATATTAGTGTATTGTTATATCTTATGAGAGCAGGGTACGCAGAGGGAACCTAGTGTCCACTCTGTTCCCCACCTACGTTCTAAACCATATTGCTACACGAGCATTGAACCTGTTGCAGTAAAGGTTTTTTTTATTGTGGCATGTTGACTATATATAACCTTTACTTGTGTTGACAGAATAATCTAATTATGTTAAAGTAAAATATTTAATTATAAAACAATGTTTTCTATCAAAAAATACTTAAGTAAGTCCACAGACATATTATTATAAAAACAGTATTTAAAAAAAGCAAGAATAAACCATGTTTTAGTTATTATTACGTGTATTAGTGAAATGTAACCATTATTTAGACACTAGTCACTAGTTGGACAATGTCTAAATAATGGTTACATTTCACTAATACACGTAATAATAACTAAAACATGGTTTATTCTTGCTTTTTTTAAATACTGTTTTTATAATAATATGTCTGTGGACTTACTTAAGTATTTTTTGATAGAAAACATTGTTTTATAATTAAATATTTTACTTTAACATAATTAGATTATTCTGTCAACACAAGTAAAGGTTATATATAGTCAACATGCCACAATAAAAAAAACCTTTACTGCAACAGGTTCAATGCTCGTGTAGCAATATGGTTTAGAACGTAGGTGGGGAACAGAGTATCTTAACACTAGGTTCCCTCTGCGTACCCTGCGTACCCTGCTGTACAGCGTGACACTGATTTGATTTGATTTATTTACGTCGGTTCTGTGATAATCTCATAAGATATAACGATACACTAATATAGTAAATACTCTAAATAATCTATTATTTAATAAGATAAATTGTGTTCATTTTTACACAAGAAATTAACGCACTTCTTATAGAAATACGTACAACGTAGCCGCTGCTTTCGTGCAAATGGGCTCTACCTGAACAATTATTTTTAATTGCAAGAACCATACTCTCACTTCTCCGTTTTATTTTAATGGTGCGAACAGTGCTATAGTACCTATAAACAGGCGATAAAAAATATATAAGTTATTCAAGTACGTTTTAAATTTATCGTATAAAATAACTTTATATTGGATAATTACTTAGAAATTCTGTGTAGGACCATTTACAAATTTATTTTAACTAGAGTAAGCATCTCCTGGTTTTGATATTTCTAAGGTGTCTTCCGTTTTTTTTAAAAGGTTAGTCGATTTATTAAAAGCTTATTTGATGAAGATTAAGGATCTTTTCTTATTAGTGTTAGAAGGCTAGTTATAAAACACACATTTGCTTATACATAATTTGCTTATAGAAATATTATTCAATTTATTTATTCTTCAATTATTTTACTTTTAATAATTTTTTTTCTATAAAATGAAGAAAATTAACAAAAATATTACAAATTGCAACTCAATCATTGTTAATAACTCGAAAAATTCGGTAGGAAGTGAGGAACGCAGTGTCTCAACACTAGGTTCCCTCTGAATAGGGGAGGCTATATGGGAAGCTGATGAAGCTGATTTATTTATCATTATTAATTTAGGTTCATATTAACGCAAGTATATCATTCGGTCACACTTGTCATTTTGTCTGGAGAAACATATTCATCTTCTTTTCGCGACGTAATCTTGTTCTGAAAATATGGTGTTGGTATGTTTATATGATCATGACGCATCTGTGCCACAATGCCTACTATTATTTTATTAAAGTATTTATTTTAATTGTAACAATACTTGTCGAAAATCTAAATATTATTTATTTAAGTGCTTCAATTTAAATAACTTTACGTACCTACTTATTTCAGTCTTCTATCAGTTTTTCATTTACTTTTTATGCAAACTCTTTATACAGTTAGCTTTTATAGATATAAAATAATGTTATAATAGAGACCGGTCGTGGCGCAGGAGCAAGCGTGACTGTAAACACGACAGGCCGTGGGTTCGATTCCCATTTGAGGAAAGCGCCAGAGGGAAGAACCAAAGCGCGGCGTTGAGTTTCGCCTCCCAACACGGAATATCTTAACACTAGGATCTCTCTGCTTACACTTCTATATGCGTAAAGCTGAAAAAATATTATGGTATTCATATTATGTTTTATTTCTAGATCGTTAAGAAAAATTGCTCACTATAAAACGATTACAGTGCGAGTATATTGTACGTGTTACTTACCTTTGCAAAACGTATACATGACAATAAAAAACGTCGTAAAATCACATTGTCGCTATTTTCTTCTATAATTTATTTTTTTATTGTTATTTTCTTATTTACTGTTTTTGTACTAATAATAACTGTAAAAAAATCTTTTGCTTAATGATTTATTCATATAATGTGGAATATGCAGAAGGAAAATCAAACCTATAACTATCACGTTTCTTTTTCATACTGTACCACAAGGCTATAATAGTTACTTGTTTCTATTATTACTTTTACGTATTTTCTCTGGCAAAATTAAATATCTTTGACTAAACTTTAGTTACTTTGAATTCCAAATAGAGTGAAAATGTATTCGTTAATCTAGAACACATTCGGTCATTGGCAAAGTAAAGACGCTATACTCTTATAAATTTATTTTTGTGTGTGCATGACTGTTTATTAGCTGATTACACTTCTTACGTACATTAATAAACATACATTTAGATAAGAATAAAGCCATAATTATCTGAGTCAAATTAAATTAGTGTCCGCTTTTTTATATCAACATTTGAGAATTAAGTATTTTGCAGCAATACACTATTATTTGAAATTTACTATAATATTTATATTTATTTAATAATATTGATTGACGACTATTTAAATATCACAAAGAAATCGTCTTTGCTATGCCTATAAATAGAAATTTAAAAGATTATTGTTTTCAAATATATACCAAAGCAGAATAAATATTAATAATTTATTCGCCCGAGAGGGAGTCGAAACCACTACCGTCGCCATTACGGTCACACACACGTGCCACTGCGCGACGACGGCCTCACTTTCTGTTAAATTAAAAGAAATAAATATTAATTCCGATAGAAATATCAATTTCTTCATTTTAGTGCCATCTATCGGTAATTTGGATAAAATGAAATATTTATGCTGTAGATCGTCACGAGGTGTCTCTCCCCTGTAAATTTAAAACCCATTGCCCAATATCCGTTTGGCGCAAGCTACAGATAAATATAGTTTTAGCGCGTCTGGCATTGGAAATATTATAAGATAGCTAATGATACTTATTATTAGTGAATATTTTGAAAATATTCGTAAAATAACTAAAACAAGTACGTAGAGTATAACAATTAAATTTTGTGATAATCACGTAGTTCAGGTATTTGTGTTTTTGTAGCAATTTATGAGATTTTTTAAACCGATAGTTAAAGGGCCTTTTTTTAGAAGAAAACAGAAACTAGAAAATCTTTTTTTCTGTAAAATTTTCATTAAGAAAAATATTAAAAAAGGAGAATAAAAACTACTCTATGAACTCTATTTCTGTAATTAATACTTGTTCGATTACAATGTTACGTTATGCAAAGTTAATCAATTTATAATTAGAAAATTAATAGGACCATCTGATATACCTTTATAGCCTTTTATATTAACTGGATAAGCCATCGTGAGTGATCGTTCCATTATATTACAAGTATTGTAAATCGATCATCCTCTATAGTACCTAAAAATATTTTCAAAGAAAAAAGAATACAGCAATGCGTAACATTAAATAGGATTGTAGTCCTTTTTGTAGGTCGTATTATGAGTTACAATGGCTTACAAAAAATACCCAATATGCAAATGTATCATTTGGTGAGGTATTGCGTACGTCAAAAAAATGAATTCATAAAGAATAAATATGATGAAATACAGTAGTGTTAAAAATATGTCATTTTTTATTATTTTTTTTGCATGTACCTACATTTAATTGAGTAATCCGTAGCGTGTAACTCTAAACGCAACAGGTTTTCGGTTCAAACTTCGATTCCCTCTCGAGAAAATGAAATATTATAATGAAATGATATTTTCAATTCTTTGTTTTGGTGTCGAGGTGAAGTGCGAGATTGGGATCCACCATTTAACACGCAATACTTCCAGAATTCGGCGGAAAGTGACGGGCAACGAACTTAACACTAGGCTCACACCTGCCTGCCTGCGAAAAAAATATATACATTCAAAATACAATAAGTTTTATAAGTATTTATATATAAAATATATATATATATATATATCAGAGCTCTATATGTATTTATCTATTATTGGAAAATAAAATATAACAATTGATGCAGTTGTAATGTAAGAGGACCAAATTCGGATATTAAAAAATCATTCTTAGAAGCTGTTAAAGCAGAAAATAATAATAATTTCACTTAATAAATTTAAGGGAAATCATTTCAAGGCGCTGGTATTATATAAAGAGATATTAAACTTTTGTAGTAATATATTTCTTTCATTCAAAGTTCTTTTGTTTTTCAAGTTGTATACTCGTATATAAGTATTCGTATTGCACTCGCTTTCTAAGAGCTAAGACTTGGCTGCCTGGGTAAAGTTAAATGACATTTGTTTCAATATAATGAATTCTTCGTCTCGTATAGACAAGACACCATCGGAGCGCAGTTGTTGCGTCTGCATTACAGTAAATATGTTTAAATAGCTTGATGTATCTACGTTGAATAAACAAAGGACTATGTAAACTTCGACAACAAGCAATTTGTACTTAAATATATAAAAAATAACAATGTTTTTCGCCATCTGAGACCACTTACACCTACCACTTTTAAAATATTAAAATTTAGTTTAAATGTATATTTTAATATATCAACCATAGTTACTCATTGAAAACAAGAACACTCTCTTACAGAAATAAATACATAATTTTATCAAAATTTACAGAAAATTAATATTTTGATGGAGAACTAAACGGAAACTTGGTTTTGATGATAAGTCATGTCAGTCGCAATTCATAGCTGGATGTAGAGCCGCGGCCGTGGGAATCTGCAATGGGTGAGATTAATTAAAGTTGCGGCTAAATTAATAATAGCTTAGCTTGTCCGTTGCCCGTCCTCCAGATTTAGTAGAATAAAGTTCCTCGAGTTATAGTGACTGATAATGTCTACAAATCTTAATAAAACAAATACTGATTAAAAACATATAATTTCTACTCAAAAATTGAAATTAAGAATAGCCTAATAAACTAAAGGAATGTCTAAGTATTATTTCGTTATAAATAAATAAAAGAAACAGTTGTTTTTAACAACTAAACTTAGGTTTGTATATTTAAACATATTTATTTATATTATTATATATTAATATAAAAATTTGTATAAACACCACTTCCCCAAAACCTTTCTATAATCATAATTACATTAGATACCCTCACGCTTTCATGTCACGCTCATATATTTTAAGGCAACCCCTTTAAAAAATTATGATAAATGGTTTTATACGAAAATATATCGCGCTGTAAATGTTTTTAAGAAATAATTGTTGTTAATTTTAAGCTTTAGATTTTATTAAAAGTTTTTTTTTAACTTATGTATATTAAAATATGAGTAACTTGTATAATATATTTATGCATACATTCATTAATATGTTTACGCGTATTACTTCCCATTTATTAAAATAAATATTATTACTTTTTTTATGTCATATGTTTTTCAAATATTTTTATTTCTATTCAAACTGGTCAGTCAAAGTGAAGCGAAGGTTTGTTTTATCTCATTTTTATTTCACAATAGAGAAGAATGGGAAAAAAGTAGATTGTTGTTTTAGTTTTTTAAATTCAGTGTAGCAAGAATAATTCTAATACTAATTTATTACTTTATATATTTTATTACAAAAGTAAAAGCAAGCTTGAATACGAGCACAAAAACATTGTTAGAGCTATGTACAATTACTTTGCATAAATCTTTGAATAATTAGGACTTGAATGTCAAATATACATATGTATATGTTCCTTAGTAAATATACTGGAATATCGATCACAAAAACAGTATTAATTAAAATTTTAAAGTGAAAACCTTACTGTTTACAAAATCGTACACATATTATAAAATAAATTAATTTTCACTAAGGCTAAGTACTCGCACTCAGCAAGATTTGTAGTAGCGGCACTTGAAAAACTAATTTAGCTCCAGAAAAATTAGTTGATCCCAGAGTTAAAAGAAGAAAAATGCAAATGAAAAATTGCTTTAGGGTTGGATCGTATTTTTCAATATTCTTATTTTATCGTACTTGCGGTACAAAGATTCGATCATATGAATAACCAATATTATTTTATCTTCACATCGCAGGAGAAGAGATGAGATAGAGCCATAGTTTCCTAATATAATTTACATTTTCTTTTTTCTACCAATTTTAAATTATACGCGATGGCTTGTGGAACTCTTAGAATTAATTATATTACAATTATAAGTTTTAAAGTTTAAAAGTAAAAGTTTTAAAGTAAGACACAAAACAACTATAATTCTGTGGTATTTTAGTCTTTTGTCAAGTAGAGATTATAGCTCAAAATACTAGGTATATGCAATAGATATATGCATTGTCACTGAATTAAGGCATTATTCCAACCTGGTAAACATCAATGTGGTGTTAATTTCTGTCACTATGAGAAACTAATATAGAGTAGATGAAGTGATTCCATTTTGTATACGTTAGCAGATATATTGTGTGTACGAATTTTTGGCAGGGTACACAGTGGGAACCTAGGAACCTAGTGTTAAGAGATACCGTTCCCGTCAGGGCACTCTGTTCTTCATTTTCCTTCGGATTGGCTCAACACCACGCTTTGTCTCATTACCAGAGTGAGCAAATGATAATATTAAATATTTAATTTCTTCAAGTGGGAATCGAACCTACAACCGTCGCGTTTACAGATGCACACTTGTGCCACGTAATATATGCCAAGTAATTCAATAACAATTCAATATTTAATTGTAAACACTTGTTTTTTTCATAATCTATTCTCTAGATACCTACTTCATTAAGATCTTTATATCTCTCCACATAATAATATGATCTCGTAGAGCTAAGTGTAAAGATAATCTGTAATATAACCTGTTAGTTCAAGGATGTATGGCTGTGGGTAGAGCAGACGCTTGTTTTATTATTATCATTTTACTTGGTGGATAGGAGTGTGAATTGAGGTCAAGAGGTCGGCCTGACACCTCATAATTTATATTACTTGTAATGGGTCAGATGTTGAAGATTTGTCATACGTATATGTATTAGTCCTTGAAACAATTAGAATTTTATATATTTTTGTCATTAAAAGCTAAAGATACTTTCAGTTGCCTAAAACTCTCCACTCTATGTCCATTGCGTAAAGAATATTTAAACTCTACGTTGTGCTTTGTCTATGCAGCCAAGGAAAATTACATATATATTTTTTTATATTTTTTGTTATAAACGAATAAACACCATAACCATGAATTTAGAAGCTTCTTATCTCTTTGATATTATAATAGTTTTGATTTAAATATTCTTCTTCAAGAGTATTAAAATATCGCTTGAAATATGGCTCTATAAAATTGAAGAATTGTCCTAATTGTTAATCATTAAAATATAATAATTAAAGCAAATGGAATGATTTTTGAAGTAAAACGATTATGATATACAAAATCAAATACAAAATACATATTACAAAAATATTTTATAAAACCCGAATGGGCTTTGAATTCGCAATAATGATACTCACTAAGCCACGTTCCCAATGCTATTATTTCCCACTTTCAATTTCTAGAAAAGTATAAGCTATCGGATTATAGTTTATATCAAGATCTTTTCTGACTATTTATTTTCGACGTTTCCTGTTTCAACGGACGACGTGCAAATTTAAGGGCAGCGCGGGTATGAACGGAAATAAAAATAGAAATACGTGTAATATTATTCGGCGGCCCACTATTTGTATTTTGTACCTGGATTTTTATAGAACATCGTATTATAGTTTTATATTAGGGTAAAAAATCTCTTATATAAAATACGAATACCTAAACATTTACTGTCTTATCATATATAAAGTAATTAATCATTCAAAATAAATAACCATGGTTAATTTTTCACAATCAAAATGTTATGAAAAGTATAATAGTAAAGCGGGCAGAATTTTTCATTATCCAATGTACAATATAATAGAGCCGCGCTACAATTTCCATTGTTTTCCATTTTCCTTGGGGTAACCGTATCGTCGTTCGACGTTATCAATGGTAGACTCATCAGTAGCCCCGCGATCGTCATATACGGAGCACGCACGTCGCCAACTCTATTTTTTCCGCGAATTTTCTTCGTGTCTCTGTTCTACAATGTCGGTTTAATACTATTTTTTAATGCATAATAACAAAATTAAGATTATCGTGAATCGTATGGGTTTTATAATATTTATGTATAGTTGAGAAGTGCTAGCTGAACACCGTGTGTGTGCACGTAAACGGATTACAGAAAGGGATATTGTTTTAATTGAGTAAGTATTAATACCTGTAATATTTTATTGAACTGTTTAAGCAAATAATAAAGATATTCTGGCTTATCTACGTATGTATGTCGAAGGTCGTAATTCGTTTATCTCTTATCATTGTGATTTTTAAATCATTTGTATGTACATGTATAGAATTACATATGTATAAAGGCATATATGTTTCAGTTCTTTTATTCTTATTGTTTTACATGGAGGCAATGCTATATGCAAGTTATTAAATATATATATATATATATATATATATATATTTCTGTTACGTAAAAAAAGTCTTTGCATTTTATTTCATTCTATACCGGCTACCTTTTATAGTGCCATTAAATGGTATTTAATTAAAAAGAAAACTTAATACAGTAAATTTTAAGATATTTTACCTTGGTTTTGCTTTAGTATTGTATTTTAAAACGTTATCGCTATTCTATTCTATTCTATTTTATAAATTTTATAATACGATTTATCTAAAATTGCTAAATTAATTTTGAATAAACTCTTTTTGCTCAGCTTTTTGAGGTTTAACATGAAATGAAATAGTAATTATCTATTACATTTTTTAAACGCTACATAGTTTACAAATAACTATTCAAATAATATAATTTATACGCGGTAAATATATAAGGTAAACCAGACATAATGTAATTNCGTTTATCTCTTATCATTCTATTATGATTTTTAAATCACTTGGATGTATATTACAATTATATGTATATATGTATATATTTTTCAGTTCTTTTATTCTTATTGTTTTACATGGAGGCAACGCTATACGAAAGTTATTAAAAATATATATATATATATTTCTGTTACGTAAAATAAGTCTTTGCATTTTATTTCATTCTTTACCGGCTACCTTTTATAGTGCCATTAAATGGTGTTTAATTAAAAAGAAAACTTAATACAGTAAATTTTAAGATACTTTACCTTGGTTTTGCTATAGTAATTGAATGTTTTATAACATTTATTATACGATTTATCTAAAATTGCTAAATTAATTTTGATCAACTCCTTTTGCTCGACTTTTTGAGGGTTACCATATATTTTAATTGTAATTATCTATTACACCTTTTAAACGCTACGTAGTTTACAAATAACTATTAAAATAATATATTTTGTACGCGGTAAATATATAAGGTAAACCAGACATAATGTAATTCAACTGTTATTGCATTCTAAAATAAGATTACATCTCGCAACATCATACCTTAATGCCTTAGAATGTCATCACCGCAATATTGAAGTGCCTCTATCCTCCATGTCGCCCGTGCGCTCGGTATGTAATATAATATGTTTACAAACAAATATTTGTTAGGAAATAGGAATATTTTATTTATTTTTTTGATTGTATTATTTCTATTTCTTGTTGTATTTTTTGGACCTTGTCAACTGGAACCATTTCAATGACGTTTTCTTTAGTATTCGTTCAATAAGTATGACCGTGTTTCCCGTTTTCATTGGTTACTTTTTATATATTATTTGAAATTGATCGTTTAACTTTCTTGTTTAGACATGTACCTAACTAAAGAAATAAAAATCACCCAACTTTATTAATAAAATTCACCCAACTTTATGTTATTGGTGCTATTGGAAGACGAGAAATACTGACATATAACAATAATTAGATTAAAAAGAAAAAATAACCCTTCCTTTACGGTCTGGTAAAAAGAAGCCACCATGATTGCAACAGGTAGAAAGTGTAAAATGAAAACTGCGTTTTTGAATTTTAGTCACAGAAATTTATTTACCGAGGTATTACCGAGTTCTGTTTAGATATAGCACGATATTGAATACCCAGCATAAAATATCGCTACAATATAAAGAAAATAAATAACAAAACGGTATATATATAAAAAATATCTTTACTAACATTTGGTTATCTTTTCTATAAAAATAAGAAAACTCTATAAATTAAAGTTTCGTTTGTCACGTTCACTCAGACAGAGTCAAAATCCTTACATAGTATAATATATAATATGGAATGGGAATATCATATCGCGAGATGAAGCGTAAGGTTTGACATTCTAATTTCACGATACACCTCGAAGATATATTATTCGGAACACATGTATAAACATTATTTATATTCTTACTGCGTGACAGGTGATCTTATAACGGAGTAGGTACCTTTTATAGTCTGTGGTTTTACAGATAATCAATTTGTTTGTTATATAAACTAAAGTAACATTATTTACTCGTATCGTTGTGGTTTTGAATCATAATTACGGAAAATTTAAAAACAAGAAATATTACATTTTCCCAGTATGATTAAAAAGCAAGCTATCCTTTGGACAATATCTGTTAAATGTCCTTTGTCTTCTTTCTATATAACTGTAAAATTAAAATATAACTGTAAAATTAAAATATACAACTAGCTTTTAAATTACTCATCAATAATTTTCAGAATTAATAGAATATAATTTGTCGAAGGAAATTCAATTTATTTAATTATACAGTCTTTATACATGATGCATTCTAAATTATACGCCACCAGTCATTGTTGGTATTAAAATAATATTATGTTTTATCGAAAAAATACTATTTTCAATATTGTAAACATTATTGTTTGTTAAACCCGTAGCTTTTCAGTCATAGCTTATTATTATCGAAATAAGCAGGATATTAAAATATCAATTAGAATATATCTAAATGATAAAATGAGAGTATAAAAACTTCACTTGTTTGATTAAATAAAACACTATGAAGGGGTGGCAGAACATAGTAATGTTGCCACCCTACATGCATTACCATATGAGTGGAAAGAATAGAAACATGACTAAAATACAGAAAAATCATAAAAAATGTGTTAATATAAATATTATTAGTAATACTGTAATGTCAAAATAAGTATCACTGATATTGGCATTGTTCTTGTTGATGTTCGGTCTAGTGGAGGCGAGGGTGGTGTTGCGTTTACATTTAAATTCGAAGTGGACTTGTGGTCACAGAACCAAACTATCGATTTTAGCACAGCTTTGTAGGATGAAGAGTTTGAATAGATAGTTTGCTCTAGAATTTAATCCATCTGTATCTGTCTTATCCAATATCACCTACTATGTTGGTAACCATTCCTTTGGATACGTAACGTACCTAAGTCAAAATGTTATTCGTTAATTAATATAATTATTTAACTATACCTATAATTTTGTTGAAATAAATATTTTCGTGATTTATTTATATTAAGTCGCTTATTTAAAAATAATACAGAAAAAAAGGTACAGTTAATATATAAATATATTTAAAAATTAAATTAATCACGGCCACAGAACTGCGTATAATAAAACAATTTAAAATGTTGATTATTTGTTTTCTTGTATGTTTGTTATCGATAACGTTTAATAGAAGAATTAGTTTAGTATAGTATAGTATTTTTACTTTCACCCTTCTTTAGATCGGTTGGTCTTTAATACAAAAAAATATAATAATATTTTAAAAATAGCGTGCTAATGTAATATATTTATAGCTCACATATTATTATGCTGCGGTAGTATCGATTTATAATTAGAGTATAAATATTCAAGCAACATAAACTGAATTCTTTTAATGATACTTTTAGATTTTTTTAGAAAATACTTTCACTGTACACGCCTTCCTTTTATAATTTATTTGTAATATCAAATATTTATGTGTTTCTTGCAACTCTCACATATAACTGGGTAGTGAGGGAAAACCTAGTGTTACGAGTTTACTTTCAAAACTAAAACTGATTACTTTTTCTCGAACAATGAAAATAAGAATAATAATTTACATATACATATATTTTTAGCATTACTCTTTATCCCGCAAAGTAGCTTAGACAGAGGGAACCTCGAGTCGTAACATATTTTTCGTTAAGTACGTCGAATGTGCATCGAATCTACAACCAATCGTATACAACCAAACATTATTCCACTTAGTCACGAATCCAACATATAAATCATCTAAAAACTATTAAATTCCAGCTACATGGTTATTACTAGCCTTTGTAACTCAATTTAGCGTTCAACTGCGTTTAGTTAGGTCAAATAACACGACCTTTTAGTAAATCGTATTAGAGACGCCACTCAGTGTTAGTTATTTGTTTAATAGTTTGAAATGAGTGTTTTAATTGTTAATTCTCTGTATTTTTAGTTCGGAAAGCTAATATTATTTCGGAAGTCTAACAGGATGAGAGACTATAGGGTGATATATAAAATCTGAGGCCGTGCACAGGGGCACAAAGGTGTGACTGTAACGTGATAGTTGTAGGTTCGATCCCCACTCCAGGGAATAATTTATTATATCTTAATATCTTCATTTCTTCCTACTGGCACCAAGTCTAAAAGTTCGGCGTTAAGTTCCGCCACTCAATAAATGCCTCAAAAAATTCTGCGAAAAGTGGAGAATCGCTGTTCCCTTTGCTGTATGCGGGATACCGCGTGAAGCTGATTTATTTATTTTCATGTTTCTTTATGACATTGACAAATTATGTCATAATGACGTTAGCTGTCAACTGTTTCATAATAGATAAAAAGTGTTTACACCCACAGTGCCCTATGGTCAAGACAAGACATCTAGGTCATGGTTTCTGGCCACGCCCAGAACCCAACTATTATACCAACACTATCGTAATCCTCCTTCATACCTAATTAGAGATAAACGGCTAAGAATCTACCCAGTGGCTATTAGCATTCTGTAGAAGCTGATTACCTTTGCCTTTTAAAGAAATTTAATCAAAGAATACTCGTATATCGTTTAGAGATAACGTGAATAATTGAATTTCTATTGTGCATTTAATGTTGTTCTTTAATAGGTAGTAAAGTTTCATTGTACCTTTGGAATTACATTTATTAGTCTTGAGATGTAAATAATATATATGTATTTTATTTAAATTAAAAAAGTTAATTTTATGTATGTAACTTTCAAATTTGTACGAAGTTTTTTCAATTTAACATTTANTATATCGTTTAGAGATAACGTGAATAATTGAATTTCTATTGTGCATTTAATGTTGTTCTTTAATAGGTAGTAAAGTTTCATTGTACCTTTGGAATTACATTTATTAGTCTTGAGATGTAAATAATATATATGTATTTTATTTAAATTAAAAAAGTTCATTTTATGTATGTAACTTTCGAATTTGTACAAAGTTTTTTCAATTTAACATTTAAATAAAGTAGATATAGCTAAATATATTTCATCAAAGTTATTTAAGTATTGCCATTTAAAAAAAACCTACAAAACAATTTCAAACAAAAAGTAATTTAAACTTTCATTAACTTATAGACATTTGAGAGGTATTCACGTATCTTCTCTTATATCAGTTGTTTATTTAAACACCTCACTTCGCAAGTTCCTGTGCCGCTAGATGAGACCGGAGCGATTTTCCAATCTTCGTCTCTCCTTTCTACGTCTTGATTAAGAAATGTGAGCGTCTCGTGTCAAAGGTGGATTCTCAGTCTCCATAATTTGTTACACTTCATCGTGATATTTTTTTTCTTTTTGTAATAACAACATTTTTATATAGGCTCGTTTTTCGGTTAAGCAATTTGGTGAATAAATTGCTTTATCAATTATATTTATTAAATAAATTGCACAATTTATTTATGTTTATATAACATTTAATGAATAGCTATTATAAAAAACAATATTACCTATAGGTACATACAATCAAAATTATTCGCTTTTTGCATGTTTCTATAGTGTAGCGATGTTCAGCTAATGGGAAGGTTGTTAATTATTTTTATGTTCAGCTTCACGCTCTATCCCGCATTTAGCAGGGTAGGTAGTGGAGCCTAGTGTCAAGACACTCCGCTCCCCACTTTCCGCCGAATTCTATAGGTATTGCGTGTTGAGTGGCGAAACTCAACGCCGCGTTTTGCCTCGAAGAAATGAAAATATTGTTCATTATTTATGAAAAGCACTTTAAGATAACTCTTCAATCTTGATATTATATCAGCCTAATTCATGTACTTTGACAAGGTGTCAGCTAAAATGTAAAATGACTGTCACCTGACAATTTGTTGGAGGAACCCATTAATAAACCACCCAAGTTTATGGAACGATTAATTAAAGATGTTTTGATATTATAATGTTATATATACTAATTATTATAAAGGACGTACAGCATATAAATTATATTTATTTTGAATATATCATATTTAAGGATTAAGCAAGAAATCAAAATCAGCTGAAAACGAAATATTTCGAAATGTACCAATGTTTATTGTAGAGTTATAATATACGGTTTTACTTACCGCCTGTATTACAATATGCAAGAGATGCACGAAGAAAAAAAATAGATTAGTTTCCTCCGTCATTCCATCTAAAGAAACGAGAAGTCTTCTCCGTAAACCTTGTTTGCGTAGACTTTAAGATGAAAAATGGAAAATTCCGTTCCGTTCTCTGAGGTATTTCGCTAGATTATTTCTTTCTTATACTCCTTAATCTGCGTACAATCTATACACTCAATATTCACTTATTAAGTTCATTAGTTACTCCTAACCTATTAATATTTAAATGAACTATTTAACGTTTGTATTGAAGGTTTTAATCTTAAAACCTTATGAAAATTTCAACCGACTGGAAAAATTATAGATATATACAAGATTAAATTTCCAACGGAAATTACCAACCGCAACCTAAAAGTCGGCTAATCGTTTGATAGTAACTAACTAGCATGAATCATTCATTCATTAGACCTTTACATGCGTACGTTGCGTCAACATCTGTTATTTGATATTTTGTAATATTATTCTAGGAAACCGAGTTAAATTAGAATGATGCATTACGTAGTTTACAGAATGCATAAATTTAGCTCTTAAATTTGGACTCTCCTGTATTCCTCATGTAGAAGGGTAGAGTTAGGACACTCCGCTCCTCACTTTCCGCCAAATTCTTGAGACATTGTGTGTTAAGTGGCAGAACTCAAGGTCGTGCTTTACCTCGACACCAGAGTGATAAAATAATATTAAATATTTTATTTCTTCTAGTGCAAATCGAATCCACAAACTCGTTTAAAGTCATACACTAGTGCCCCTTCGCCATGACTGACTTCTCACACTAGTTATCCTACATCCTATTATAGGATTTTCTTTTGTATAAAAGATTGCAGTCATGTTGCTAAGTAGGTAGATAATTTCCCCGATGCTTTTCTCTTAATGTGAATAAGATTTAAATATTTGCCGCAGTGGTAATATATCTTTGCAAGATTTAGGTGCCTGACTTGTCGTCTATGGATTACTTTGAATTGCTTTTAGAGATTACGGGATTTCATTCAATATAGATTAGAGCACTTGAACTCAAATGTTTTAGTTTTAATTTTGTATTAATTTTTAATTAAATATGCTGATAAATTAAATTTTTTAGACCCTTCTACATCTTTAATAGTATTAAAAAAATATATAAATAACAACAAGTACAAGTTAATATGATTTATTTATGTAGATACAAATAGAAATACCTAAGCCAAAAAAAACATATATTTTAATTTTCTTTCGTTAAGAAAAAGCACCATTTATATATTCCTAAACTATACAAACTGTCAACATTATATATTTCACATAAAGTACAATCACATAAAATGTGAACATAGACACTAAAAAAGAGAGACACAAATCCCATACCCAAATTGGGTGCAGTCATTTCACACACTATAGTTGAGCACAGGATCTGGGCTCTATTTGCTGCGTATGCGCACTCGAGCGTTCCGGCGCACCCTTTATTAGTCCCATATTGATGTTCGAATGTTTGATATGCAAATGAGGATTGTAAAGTCTACGAGTATCAATGGGAACTGTGAAACGAGTATTAACATTTGCTATCTGCTAAATTAATATTGTGGAATTTTCATTATTTTTTGATCAAAATTAATAAATTGTGTCAATTATTATTATTGAAGTTTTCAGCATATTATAGTGCATATTAATAATTGTAAATTCGT
This sequence comes from Heliconius cydno galanthus, assembly GCA_036379175.1. Taxonomy (NCBI): domain Eukaryota; kingdom Metazoa; phylum Arthropoda; class Insecta; order Lepidoptera; family Nymphalidae; genus Heliconius; species Heliconius cydno. Next base: position 746,025 of record JAKRZM010001188.1, on the reverse strand, counting down.
TATATTTTTGGCTAAAATATTTTATTTGATTCCCACTCGAAGAAGTAAAATATTTCATATTTTAATTTCGCTACGGTGTCGAGGCAAAGCGCGGCGTAGTGTTTCGCCACTCAACACCCAATGCTTCTAAAGTTCGAGTAAGCATCAGGAACTTCTATTGTAGCGTTTGATTTACCTTAAAGCACAAAATTCACGGGAATTCCAAACCTTTCCTGATAAATGTCTTATTTCCTGTTTTGCAGTTTACTCTATTCATAGCTTTGAAACTGAGTATTGATTAGCTTTCCATCACGTTTTTAGTTAATACTGAAATACAAATAATGGTCTTACGTATTTCAGTATTTGACATTCAACTAAATCAGTAAGGTAAAGTCGGTGCCAAAGCCCGTTGGCAAAGACTCTACCTGTTCGACTCATTGCTGTCCTAATTTAACCCTTTAGCAAATTGAAATAGATTTATATTTATATAATAAAGTTTAACACAAAAAAAACTTCTCAGTTATGGAAAGATATGGAAATAAACTGTTTAACGTAGTTATCAATATTTTTCTCCCCAAAAATGCAGAAGATAGATAAAAATTAAAATATTACTTTAATAATAAATATTTATTTTTATATATTAAAAATATTTCTATAAAAATTAAGTATTTATCTAAGAATTACTTGTTTTATTTATAAAACCAAGTAAAGACAACAAACGTTTGCCGGTTACCTCGAGGCTCGATTAAGACCTATGGAATTTATAAATTATTCATAACATAATCGATTCTACCACGTTCAATTACGATAATTATAAATTATTATTTACCTTAAAGCCTTCACTGAACATGTCATGCCAGCTTTAATGGTTCTACCGTTATTTACTTTTAAATACTTGAAAAATTAACAAATACTTTCATAATTACCAATGAATTATTAGCCGATAGTTATTGAGACATATTTTTAGAAGTATACATTTACCTCGTTTAGAAAAATCTGGTTTAGTGACATTTTATATTGTAGGGCTGAGCTTAAAATGTCATACACATTTATGACTTTAAAGCTTAAATGTTACAAAAGCAATAAATCTAAATAATTTTACCATTTTTTTAGCTTTAAACTGTATCCCCCATACAGCAAAAGGCAGAGAGAACCTAATGACACGCCGTCCCCTAACTTTCCCCAGAATTCTGTAGCCATTGCGTGATGAGTGGCAGAATTCAACCCCGCACTTTGCCTCGACACCTGGACTGGGAATGGAACCCACAACCTGTCGCGTTCACAGTCACACGCCTGTGCCCCTACACCACTACTGGCCTGAACATTATCATTAAAATAAAAAATACTAATTTCATTAATTAAAGTGCTAAATATATTTAGATGATAGAGCCACCTTTGTTATCACAATGTTGCTTCGTTACCCTGACCGGGCAACGGGCTTTCTCCACAATTATTCCGTACACGTTAATTCAATATTTGTTCAGCACCGTTCGGAGTGACGCACCGGCCGAATGACCCGAATCCTTCACCTTCAACGAAAACAGTGTTTCCTTATCATTAACACTATTGTGTTTGTTAGATATTAGATAGAGTAGATTAAATATACTCACATGGTTATAATACTCTTATCTTTTATGAACGAAATTCTTAGATTAATTTACATTTTTCTCACTTTACGAGGTAGATAGAGATAGCTGATAACATATTTAACTAGAGTTCTAGAAGTTTTCAATAGAAAATCTTTATGTAAATTAATTAGTTAATGTTTTCTCCTTTCATTTCGATTTTCTTAATTAATATATTGATTAAGTATTATTTCTAGAAACATTGGTTTAATAATTTAGTAATGGATATTTATGTGTAACGAGAAATTTCATAGATTTGATTGTGATTTCCAGAGACCGTGATGATCGCGCCGACATTCAAAGCGCGCTCGTCCTCGCCAGGTATTAGCTTTGACAGAATGTTGTGTTTTCCTCCGAGTGGCCCCTAAATAACAGTTGACGTTATATTGCTAATATAATATAATATATTATTATTAATATACTGTATAAATTCAAAAATAGTTTTCAAATAAATAAAATCTATATAATTTTTTAAAAAATCTTAGTTAATGATTTAACGATACGTATAAAATATTAATAAAATTGTCTAATTTAAAAAACACCAGGAAATAACTTCACTATTATAAATATGTGACATAACATGTATTGAGAAGGACATGGAAATGTCAAGCCATGTATGTGCAAATGACAAAGAATGATAAAATACATTAACATAAGAATAGCTTTAACCTTGAAATGTATTAGTACATTTTTCGCTATAATTGTTGGAAAAACTATATAAAATATTTATTTTTTTGGAAAATGTATGAAAAAATTCTAAGAGGTGCGGGTTCAAATTTTTTACGTTTTCTAAAAAAAGTATTTTTCCTTCATGAGTGTGGTATAAACGTATAAAATGTATAATAAAATTTTATATTTTAATTACTTTAAAAAATGGCAATTTTTTAATATTAAACCAACAAATCAACCAAAATTTCTTAAATGAATTCAAATTATTTGCTTCACGGAAGTTCTACCTATAGTTTGTTTGTTTGCTATCTAATACACGAAAATTAACTAACTCTGACTAATTATTTTGGAATGTGTTGGAAAGTTTGTGTTTTCAGTGATTTAACCTCTTAACACAATAGTATGAGTGTGTTGTTTGGACTTTCAACTAATATTGTATAATTAGATTAGACATTTTAGATTTTTTAATTGCCTTTTATTATAGTTTTTTTTAATAAAAAATATGTATATATTTTTTTAATAGATAAAATTGACTTACACGGCTACATTTTAGCAATCATAACTTAAAAGGTCATAAATTGAGGCCCATAAAGCGAGCATTAGCATTTCTTCATGTTATTACCGACGGGACTTTTACGATACGGCCAGGCTGGGTAGCTGGGTGAATCGAATGGAAAAGAATTTATCAGGAACATTTCAGTCAAATAATAAGATTTTATTTCTTCTGACCAAATAATTTCATTTACCTTCTACTTATAAAGGTTAGCTTTGATATACAGCCTTTAAATAACAAAAAGTATTTATTAGTTTTAATGAAACTTTTAAATAGTTTTAAATTTAGATATACAGTTTTGCCCAGATAAACTTTCAGGAAATATATAAAGAGTTCTGAAATGTTGAACATAAAATCGACACAGAATTGACATTACTAGCCGGAATTACCGCTCATGTTTAAAGTATGCGAATATGACTTAAAAATATTTTCTAATCCACTACAGTTTTAAAAACAGAAAGATTTTTTATTTTGAATTATTTTAAAATACCTGCTAAAAATATAAGACGTTGAATTGTAAAGAGCACTCTTTTTAAAATTAAGTCGTAGTATATAAACAAGAACGAGTAAAAAAGTAATAAAAAATTAAAATTTGAAAAATCTCCGTTAGCGCAGTGAAACAAAGTTAAAATAGCTGCTATGTAGTTTAATAATGCACGTAACGTATATTACCATATTAAAAGTAACGATCGAGTTAAAGTCTGCGTAGTAAAGACCACGGGTGGGCTATACTATGCTATACTACGAGCTAATATTGCGTCATTCTGATAACGCGTGCACTTCCTTCTCGTGATAATAAAAACAAATACAGGTAGTGTAGATAGATGATAATATTTAAAAATAATATAGGCCAATAGTACGCGCCTGCGATTAGAAACGCGACTGCTGTGGATTCGATTCCCATTCGAGGAAATTAAATATTTAATAAATGATATCTTCACTCTAGAACGAGGACTAGTACGAGTAGACTCTACGAGGCAAAACGCGGCGTTGGGTTCCGTGAACACGCAATGCCTCCAGGTTTTTGCGTAAAGTGGGAAATGGAAATGTTTTAATGGGAGTGTCTTAACACTAGATTCCCAGGTTTCTCTCTGCCTACCCTGCTAAAAAGCTAAATAAACATTTAAACTCTAGTAAGTTTTAAAAAATAGCCAACTGAAATAATCTATATATTTACTATTATTAAAGAATTATATACGAATTATTATAGTACAATAACGGAGTAATTTTCTTTATCTTCACGCATTTCGTTTAATACCTCAGAATGTTCTTTACATTTCTAACAGAGGATATATTTTTACATAAACAAGCCTCCAAGTTAAATCTAAAGTCATCATCATACGCGCGCTATATGAATTGTAAACAGAGAAAGATATAGAGATAGAGAGATTTCAGCCTAAGATATCTTTCATACCCAAAGTACATAGACAAGGTGAAAACAGAAAAATATATATAGTTTAAACTATCTCTTCTTTAGGGTTGTATTTTACATTGGTTTAAACGAAATATTATGTAAACTATAACTAGCCTTTATTGGACTATAAACTAAGGGCTGTAATCTTAAATTACGTAATGTATCACAGAGTCTTATCCTTATGGATTCATAGGACTGAAATACCTAATCACTCTGTTCTTCATTTTGCATTCACATTTCTAGGACTCTAAGTTATCTAATTCTATATCAAAATATACAAAAAAAAGCAAAAAGCCGTATTTTTTGTATAGAATAGAATACAAATATTAAATTAAATCAGCTTCACGCTGTATCATGCACACAGCAGAGTAGGCAGTGCTATGACACTCCGTTTCCACTTTACAATTCCGGAGGTATTGCGTGCTGAGTTGGGGTACTCAACACCAGAGCGAAGAAATGGAAATATGAATATTTCATTTCCTCGAGTGGGGATCGTACCCACGACCAGTCGCGATTACAGTCATACTTTGTGTCCCTGCGCCACAATTAGCCTCAAGCTGCAAACCTCATTACTGCAAGAGATAAAAGATAGATAAAAGCAAATAAAAGGAAAAGGTAAATAATAGGAATAATATTTTAGAATTTTGGTAACATTTTTTTTTAATATAAGTCATTTTAAAGTTTTAATGACATAAGCCATAAAAATGTAAAATGTCAATTCTCTATAGGAATTCTTGACTATTGCTCTGCAATTTAAATTAATTAATTAACATACAAATGTAAATATATAAATATGTATGTACATATAGACGTTGACACAGTTTCGTGTTTTATAGTTCCTATTCTACAACGTTCAATATCATACGAGTAGTAAAGTTAATGTAAGGTCGTAAATAAATGTTCATTTCAAGGATGCGAGGTGGACGTTTTAACTAAGTTAAAATATTTGGTAATTGTTATTGAGATCAAATAAAAATTAATATAAGTGTACCATTTTAAGGCCATTGTAGCGCAATGGTACTGCATCTGACTGTAAACGCGAAAGGTAGCCGATTCTATTCTCACGGAAATGAAATTGGTTCAAAATTTACACAATTTAATTTGTTAGAGATGTATCTAGGTCAAATAAGTTAAAGTTAAGTATAATTTCTCGCTTAAATAGAAATCTCGAAAAAGCCTATTATAAACCTACGTATATGTAGAAGCAATTAGAAAATATTTAATCAATAAAAAGTCGTTATTCGTTGAAACCTAGCCAGTTCAGTCTGTAGGCATGAATACTGCCACTATGAGGTCAGTCGTGGCACAGGGACCTCCAGAATTCAGTGGACTTTGGGGAACGGAGTGTCTTAACACTAGGTACTCTCTGCCTGACTTACTCAGTGAAGAATACACCGTGAAGCTAAGCAAAATATATTTAAGATTTAACGTATAATAAACTCTGATCCCTGAATCGCACAATATGGTTTATTTACAATGAATATCGCTGAAAATATTTACTCATATAGCATTCGCTTACAAGAATTGGTAGCATTTCGTGTTTCATATAAGTATTTGTTTTATTTTGGAAATTGGAATACATGTTTCTCATTCAGTTTGATAAAATTTCTGAGAGTAAATAACGTTCCCAATATTTAATTCTGCCTAAAATGTTTAGCAATTTTTGCCTGTATTGGTTAAACAAATAGTAGAACGATATTGTATCAAATTGTTGATTCTTTTTTTCAGTACTACATATTCGCCTTGTCCTTTGTCTAGTGTGTACATTGTATATATTTCTGTTTAAAATGTGTAAAATATTGTATACTAAATAATGCTTTTAATTCAAGATAAAAAATTCTATTCGTTTCAATTTTTTTTTAGAAATTTCAATTAATGAAAATATTACTCTTAAATAATAAATAGATTCTATATAAATTATATAAATGGCTCTACGATAAAGTTAATTTGCAATGTATTCATCTCTATAGAAATATATTATATTCAAGGATTAATTTATTTTTATTAGGTTATTACTATAAGTGCCGATTACGGACTTATTTAATGAAAACTCTTTTAATAAAACTTAAATTCTCCACTGTGATACTATGAATAGTAAATAAGTAAGCTTACATTAGAGGAATATAAGTAAGTACTTCGATTCGAATACGTAGCGCATTCCTAGTTGAAAATGGAGTTCATCAACACGGCCTCGTTATTATCGGGGAGTAGAGATGTCACAATGAAGGGGGGTACACCCCCCAACCCCCACGGGAACCCATACCTACGTATATGCCATCTACCTATATAGTCTTAGTGCGTGCTTGTAATTATTTGTTAACAATACAGCTATTTGATTCACAATAGACTCATATAATAGAGACCACATAATGGAATACATAAGAATCTTTTCTAATATAATTAGAATTAGTGGGCAGCCGTGGCGCAGGGACCCAAAGTGAACACGTAACAGGTTGTGGATTCGATTTCCACTCGAGGAAATGACATATTTAATATTTTATTTTATTGATTTCCGTCCCTCAACAGCCCCCAGAATTCGAAGGAAAGTGAGGAATGGAATACCTTAACACTAGACCCCCTCTATATACCCTGCTTTGTGCGTGATACAGCGTGTAATTAAAAATATATATTTAATAAAAAGAATTATTTGTAGGCAAGCATGTCAACGCCTTTACTTAAAATTGGCTTAAAAGTATGAACGTTATATTTGCTATCGAACTCTACCGTAGATACGTCTATATTATAAAGTACGAAGTCGACTCTTGTCGGCAACTCGTTAGAATATTAATGGCACATAATGCGTTCGAAATACTTGTTACAACTTTTTCCATTATGTTGCACAGATTTACACCTACATATAAAATATTTTAACAAAAGAGAACTTACTGGCAACTTTGGGAAATTTTGTTTTTGAATTATTATTGCAAGTTGCATTTGATTCTGTATACTTACCCTGAAAGGGGAGAGTAGAAGATATTCAAATTTTCTTAACTTTCTTATTATCAATTTTTTTTGTTGATTTTTTTTTTATTTTAAACTTCTTTTGTAAAAAAGAACAAATGTAAAGTATCATAGATATGGAATTAATGTAGAAAAGCATAATAGAATTAACTGCGTTTCATTTGCGTCAGTGAGGGTGGTGGCCTTGTTACACGGCAGCGAAACGTGTGGTTGGTATGGTAAAGTAAACAGTACTCTGATCGGATATACCATGAAAATATTTACTATTTACCATGTTAGCATCCATCAACATAACAATTCCATATTAATTACAAGAACAGTAAAACACAAGCGTGTGATTGTAAATGCGGCAAGCTGTGGGTTCGATTCCCATTCGAGGAAATGAAAAATTCAATCTTTTCATTTGCCCGCTCTGATATCGAGGCGCTGCGTTAAGTTCCGCCAAATATTTATGTTGGGAGCGAAGTGTCCTAACACTAGACTTCCTCTGCCTATCCTGCTACATGCTGAATACAGCGTGAAGCTGAAAAAAGAAAAGAAAAATTGTTATGAGTGAAAGTTATTAAAAAACTCCATTTTACCAATCAATGTTTCTAACCACTCGCTAAATTAATCGATACTAAAGTAATAAGCAAGTAATAAATTATTTTATTATGTTAAAAAATATATATCTGATTATGCTAAGAAGTCTGTCCCCTTCACAGAGCACAAAAGGTCTATCTTCGTAAAAGCTCTATTGTGTCGTTATTGTTCGTTTTGTTTGCCAAAAGCGATGTTATCAATAAACCCCCTTTTGTTTGTAGTTACGTACATTCGTTCAAATTAACGTGAACACTACGTTCATATTATCGATATAAATCATTCACTATTTTCATATTTTATTTAGGTAGACAGAGGGAACCTTGTGTTACGATAGTCCATTTCCCATTTTCCGCCGAATTCTGGAGACATTGGGTGTTCAATTATATTTTTTTATTGCGTTAATAATTTATTAGAGGCGCTTTTTATTATTTTAATAAAAAACAAAACAAACTGTAAAAGTCAAAATTAATTTAAAGTATAACAATTTTAAATTAATTAATATACAACGTTTGTTTTCCAGAAAAATCCGAAATAAAAATGTTGTATTGTAAATATATTATAACGAGTGACTATTTTTAAAATAGTAATTAGAACAGTTACGACACAGTAATTAACACCGTGACATTGGTACGCGTTAAATTACGGCCAATGTGTGACATTGTAAGTTTGGTTATTTTATAAAAAAATTTTTTACATCACAGTTAACCCGTCTCTCTTAGGAGTAGCTTTGGGGAGTCAAATATAGAGATAAATCACTCTGTTTTCAACTTTCCCCTTATTTAGAGACATTGCACGTAGAGTTGCAACACTCTACCCCATACAACTACCGACGTACATTAAAAATATAAATTTCTATAAATCATATATTTTATGTACAGTATTTAATAATATTTAAATTAGTCATTGTAAGTATTTTTTTGTTATTTCCACACGCTTAATAAATTCAAATGACGATATCAGTTAATGGCGGCGATAAAAATAGCGAGTATATGCTCGGTTACCGCCAGATGCCCTGTGACCTCACATTTTATTCTGTTTTATATCATTAAATCTATTATTGTTACAAAAAAAGTAGGTATATTTAAAATATAATCATATTTCTTATTTCTTATTTATAGTATGGCCTAATAATAGAATTTAAAAATAATAAAAAAATATAGATAAGAATAAGCAATTTATTATAAATAAATAATTTATATCATAAATCATAAAATTCTATGTCGTGAAATTTATAGTTTAACTTATAAGTGGAAATTTATAGAAAAACCTCATAAAAAGAAAGGACTGACCTAAGGACCATCGTTAAAATATACGTAGCTGCATAAAATGAACATCATTGATATTTTATATCTATTGCAGTTGCTATATTATATTGCTTATATATATTTATAGAAGATGAAAAAAATCGATTCTTGAAAAACGATAAATATAAATTAAAAACAAAGGACAAATATCTGATATTCCAGGCCGTAGTGGCCGAGGTCATATTGAATAATTATTTAATTATCTCAACTGGATATCAGTGGATGCTGACGGCTAGTTAATAATTTATCTCTGTTAAATTCGAGACCGCTCATTGTAGCCAATATGCCGGCAGTGTTTACCCTGGCGTATTCATATCGGTAATTAAACTTGATGTTGATGGTACGTTATTTTGAGTTGGTCTTGTTTCAAACTAGCTCGATTTTGTTTATTTAATATAAATAAATAAACTTTATACTGCATATAAATGAAAGCTTAATGCATTCAATTTATATAAAAGACTAGCGATCACCTTGTTGCTTCGCCCGTTTTAACTACAAGATTATTAATTTAGTAATCAGCACTGCTTTCATTTCCCAATAGTAATATTTATAAACTAGCGGACGCACGCAGCTTCGCTTGCGTACTTAGGGGTGAATTCTAATAAACCATGAAACATGTGTTCAATGANTCAATTTATATAAAAAACTAGTGACCCGATAACGGCTTCGCCCGCTTTAATTACATGATTATTAATTTAGTAATCAGCACTGTTTTCGTTTGACAATAGTAATATTATTTTAAAAACAATATCTACACCTGTATTGAAAAGTAAAGTTTAAGCTAATTCAATATAAAGAAAGCTACAATTAAGCTATAAGAGATTATTATTATCGCATAGACAAACAGATAAAAGTTAAAAAATCGTCGTTTTTGGTTACGTTATTTAATGCTTCTAATTGTATTTTTTCCTATACTATAAATATCGATAATCTTAATAGATATAAACATATTGCCGCTTAAGAACTTTATATTGCAAGCTATATTTATGGTAAGTACCTTAAATATTTTCGCGTTTTAAACCCATCGCTGAAAATAAACTGTCGGAATATTTTCAAACGTTATCTCTCCTATTAACGCTATAAAACTACGCATACGTTACTCACCCCAGCCGTCTGTTACGCAATGAACCAAATTTGATGTGTGGCTCCTAGTCATTAGGAGAACGGAGATAAAAATAGAAAAGCTATTTTAAAGATGTGTGTCAGCGGGGAAGTTGATTTAAATAATTATTTCGAATAAAATCATGTCTTTGATTAGTATTTTGGTAATAGATTTTGAGAAAATTAAATATAAACTTCAGAATTTGCATTTTTCACTTAGGCTAAATAACCGGGCGGTAGTAGTTGATATAGTACAACTAAATTCCTATGTTCTAAAAATTTTCTCATTCTCTTTTTTTTTCTTTTTGTTTTTTTCTCTTTAAAACCATTAACCTTTGTATACGCAAAGTAAGCTATGTAGGTCCAGTTGTCAATAAAGAAAGGAAAATATTATTACCAATGAATCACAGAATGTGTCAACACGGTAACACAGGTCACAACACCTCAGTGCTCTGGCACTTTGACAAGTTGTATAATATTGGCAGAGGGCGTCAGCGAAAACAGGAAACGACGCTATTTGAGTAACCATTACTAAAATACAAAGGCATATAAATAAACAACATTAAAAACTCCCCTCTATCTCTACACTCTCTTATGTAATGCTAATGTTTTATTTTTATTTGTTACAGGTAAGTAGTAATCGAGGGAGCTCGGTACAGTACGCCAATAATATTTATAGTTTTTTACGTAGGTATATTTATTGGAAGCAAGATATATAATTAATAAATTATATGCTACAAATTATCAGTTGAAGTAAGGTAAAAAAAAAGAATGAATATGTAAATAATTTCAAAGAAAATCATGATTTCGTGTAAATATATTCGTACTTAAGTTTTTTTGATGAAAATTTGAACGTATCGGGATTTGAACCCCCGCTTGGACGGTTTCTAAGAGGCGCGAGTTCAAATCTCGCGAAGTTCAATGTTTTAAACATTTCCTATAAAAAATATTTTTCTTTTCTAAGTAAGGAACAACAATTTAAAAAATGTTAAATATATTTGTACGTTTTTCGTTACCTTCATCTGAAGTATTTTAAAAGAACTGAAATCTAAGTACTGCTTTTGGTTATCTAAAAAGAATTTATAGTTAGAAGCTTTTATCTATATCTTTGAAATAATGAGATTATACTTGTCAAACTTAAGCCTAACACTTTGTGAACAATAAAATAAGTTCTCAAAGAAAAAAACCCCAGATTATATTCTGTTAAATGGCCGGAGTTAATTCAATGAAAAATATGTCTGTACAAAATTTTCTTCGCTTAATAACTTTAAATAGCGAGTAGCCAAGTTTTAATGAATGAAAAGACGGCCAAGTGTTTGTAACAATTTCTGTCGTCGAGATAAAATTAACGTGCTCGTAACTGCTGCGTTACGTACTAATACTTTGGATCTTTTTCAAGGTTTTCTTATATATATAATGTTATAGTTATAGTATGTAGTTCAAACGACATCATTGTCATATTGTTTCTTTAAGAGCTAAAATGGCATATTACGATAGCTCGTATTTTATACTTAAAAGAAATATCAATGTTTCAAAACACCATCGTTGCTCAGTAGAAATATAGCGGTGTGATAGTTGATCGGGTGTAATGAAACATATTTCTATTTGGATTATATTTAGAAATAGGCGTTTTCTAAATCTGTACTAAACAATGTTTGGCGTAAGTTTCAAATACTATATACCTACCCGATATCTATAAATGGGCCAAAAGATTTTTTTTTCAATTTCACGCTGTACGCACGCAGCAGGATCCCTCATTTTCCGCCGAATTCTAAATATTTCATTCTAAATATTTCTAAATATTTCATATTAAATATTTCATTTCCTCGAGTGGAAATCGAACCCACAGCCTATCTCGCTGACAGTCACACTTTGTGCCCCAGCACCACGACTAGTCTCGGTTTTACGCTTAAATTGATTGCTAGATTTAAACTATTTAGTATAAGCATATTCAAATAATACCTAATAACAAAATGAAATTAATATTCAATACACAATAGTAATTCATCATAATATGTAATGATGCACGAACAAACATTGCATTAGAATAATGTGAACAATGCAACCTAAAATTGTTGACTTGTATAAGTACATCACTATGAACTATAGTTCTACTATAGTTATACTATAGTTAACTATAGTTTCTACAGTTGGATTGGTATTGTTAAAATGGTTTTCCATAGATGAGTCGACCCATATGTCAGTGGTATATAACCGCATTTGTGGTAATCACAAATTATTATAATAAATTCACATATTGATTATTGAATCAAATACGAGAATTTGCAATATGACTAATATTATAAAATTTTTATAACATAGTATCAATTATATTCGCATCCAAATTTATGAGGTCAGTCGTTGCGCAGGGTCACAAACGTGTGAATGTAAACGCACAAGTCGTGGGTTCGATTCCACGCGAAGCAATGAGATTTATGCGATTTTTAATATTTTCATTTCTTCGCTCTGGTGTCGGGGCGAAGCGCGACGTGGAGTTCTGCTACTGAACACCCAATGCCTGGAAAATTTGGTGGAAAGTAGAGAATGCCTAAGAGAGTACCTAGTGTTAAGACACTCTTAACACTAGGTACTCTCTCGCTACTCTGATATATGCGGGTTACGGTGTGAAACTGCAAATATATATATATATATACAGATCTATATTCCTTTTATATATTTTGCAACTACGCGGAAATGTACAAAACATTGAATCAAAAATGCATTTGAATTTGTCCTGTTTCCATTTCGTTTATATTTCGTAATTATGCAGATTTTTTTCTATAATTATTACTCTATGTACATTTATTTCTAAATTAACATGTAAGTAAAGCAAAAAGCGTAAAGTTTTCACAAGATTCTACTTTCAGATTTTTTTTATTTCTTGCATTAAAAAAGTCTGGAATCCTCCGTGTAATTACACGTGACGCTATATAGCCTTCAAAAATAACTTTTTTGTAGCTGTTTCGACAACTTGGAGCAAAAAGTCGGCTAGTAAAGTTTATTCGTACGACAAGTTAGTAAGCCGCGCATGCCGTTTTTGTGACGGGAATCCTTAATGTAACTCAAAAAGAAAGTTAAATAACTAGTATTCACCAGATGCTTTGAGAAATTAGCATTTAATATTATTTATAGCTTAATTAGGTACTTGTATATACCTACATACAATATACAAAGAAGAAAGTGGATAGAGTTATTATTTATATATGTTTTTAGCAAAGTGCTATTAGTTATGTTGCCATCAACAAAAAATTAAATAACACTCAACTTTCAAATTACAATTTTTTTTTTAATGTAGTAACATTTTTTTATGTTTAAATTCCAAATTACAAGCTATATACCTATGTAAATATATTACGCATAAATTATACAGTGGTACAGGTGCTCTATGAATAATAAACCTTGAACAAAATACCAATTGTTTATACAAATTATTTATGCTATACTTATTAACGACGTCGTTCATAAGAGAGTTAAAATTGAATATTTTTGTAATGATTAAAAATAAAATTGAAGGAAAATTAAAAATGATGAAAAAAAAACTACTCTACTAAAAAAAAAGTATCCTATGTCAATATTTTATCAAAAAAAAAGTATATATTTTGTTATCGTTGGACTTGTATAGAAAATAAATAAGAAAGTTTAAGCGAGTGGAGCCGCGTTGTTATATAGAGTGAGTCTCTAGTATAAATAGAGATCTTAACATACTTAATGGACACTAGCTATTTACCAAAGAAAATAATGAGTATCATGTTTTTGCATTTCATGTTTTTATTGTTCACATATCTCATAATGGTTCATCATTAGCACACATCGTAGTAGTAGGTAATATACTCAAAGTAAGTTCTATGAGCGTGTGCAAGGCTTTCTCAATTTAACCTTAATTGAAATCGCTTAAGCTCATTTTTAATTTACGTTCTCTTTGATGCTGCCGCCTGAATTTAATAAGTAATCAACTATCTCGTTCAGATTTAATCCTCATCTATATCTATATATATTATAGGAGTAGCCATGGCGTATTTTACGATATAAAAAACGTTTTGTTTTCTCCTCTCGATAGGAC
>JAKRZM010001188.1:711770-729547 GCA_036379175.1 Heliconius cydno galanthus | reverse complement strand
AACTGTAACAAAAAATTGTTAAAAGAACATTACAAATTGCAGAGGAATGTAATTAGGCAAATATTAAAAAATGAGATGAAATCCGACTTGCACCGAGCTTCCATAACTTTTCTAACAAGAAGTTTATAATTTATTCACGTTCATACCGTTGAAACAAGGGTTAATTGCCGTCAAACTTTTATAAATAGTCTATAGAGCTCCCCTTTCATTATAAATTTCAGAGATGTTGACTGTTTCCTCAGTTACAAATTACAAACACGTTGTAAACTCATCCGTACAATGAAAAATGTTTTACGGAAGCAATAATTTGTTCATCTCTTAATTGCTTTGAATTGGGGACCCTTATCCCGTCCCATCCCATCTCAAGTCTATCCTTTGAATATACTTAACAATGTTGATTAATAACACGTTGATTTCACTGCCCCAGTTACCAGATATTCAATTGGATAGGTTAACTAAATTACAAAATTAAATTACTTGTTTATTTGTTGTTTACTTGAATATCAAAATATTTATAAATTTTAGTATTTGTAATAATATTATTATTATAGTATAAGAGTAATATAAATATAACATCGAAATTAACAGTATAAATTTGCATTTTATGCTTAAAAATCTATCTTTTCATACAAAGTTTAATTTTTGATGTTTATAGTTTTAATATGTAATTATTACATTGTTAAAATATCAGTTCTATTAACATATGGGTTCACGTTCGAAGGTTATAAGGTTTCCGTCAATTTAATAGATGACATATTCAATATAGCCTGGAAAATGGAAAAATATTGAGAATCTAACGTTTTATTACGATTGAAAAGATGGCTGACGAGGGTCCGCCACTATTATTAAAGTTTAATAGGACGGCACAATATCCTCGCGGAGGCGCTACGGATCGTCTGACATAACTATTATCTAATTGGATTTTCTATTAGAGAGACAGTTGCTAGATTATTCCGTGATATCTCATAAATAAATACCCAACAGATGAATTTCATATTTCAAATTTATGTTCAACACACCCTTCTCTAATCTCGTTTGCTATTACAAAAATATTTTATAAAGCTTACAAATGTATGTATATTTGTATATTTTATTGGCCCTATAGAATTATTTCAATAAATAACAAATTGAAAGTATATGAAACATCATTTTGCAATACAGAAGTTTATTGAATTACCGCTTATTGAAATGTGTTTTTTTTTCTGAAAATATCCGCGCGTTTTCCCCGTCTACATTGAAATCTATTTACAGTTTGTTGAAGTATAAAAAATGCTTTATATTCTATAGTATGTATATTAAAAATAACTATTAATTCAAATTTAAAATATACTTTATTAGAAATCGTATAAATAAAGTGATACTACTATTTTTTCTTAGTTATTGTAAAAGGTTAGGTTTAGATCAATTACATTTTGTTTATTTAAAAATAATCATACCGTACGTTGTCGATATATGAAAATAAACAAATATATAAATGGATAAAGAAAAGATTTTTCTATTCACTTAAAATACTCCAAAATTTTAGACTAAAGCACGAATTGAAGTTACAAAGTTGTTGTTTATGGTAAATATTATTGCTTAACTTTTACAAAATAAATATATTCTTCGGCTTATTATGGTTATACTTGAATCATGGTAAAGGGTTATTTATTAAATAAACTTCATCAAGAAATATAAATAACCATATTATTCTTTTTTTATATCAGAAGGTCAAATCCCGCGCGGGCCATCCAATATTCCTGTAGAGAGAGATCCACGTCTTCCACGTGACCGCCCTTCGCCGCCCAAAGGTGACCCAGGTAAATATTTATATATCTATTGTATACTTAGTGGGCTCTAGCCATTTTTAACTATAAATATGATTTTCTTTTATAAATTTCATAATTTGGAACTTTGAAACATAATTTGAAACCAAGCACCGCGCTTTGCCACGTTACCAGACCAAGAAAATGAAAATATTAAATGTTTCATTTCCTCGAATGGGAATCGAACCTATAACCTGTCACTTTTGCAGTCGCATGGTCGTGCCCTTGCGCTATGACTGTCTTTTTTATATCTATATACTAATTATTTGTATTTTTGAGAGAGAGCAACATGGCCAAACGAGCTATTGACTAACAGAAAATTACATTACATTTTCAGTGCATGCATTACGAAAGGAATACGCTAGCGAAGGTGAAGGTGACAGAAGCGACTACGAGAGGAGTCAGAAGATGACTGAGGCCAAGAAGAAAATTGAAGGAATCGGACCAATTACGAAGGACGGCATGCCTGTTGCACTAAGATCTGTTAGTATTGACGAATTCCGATTTTCCATAAAAATAGGATATGTATTTTTTAAAATGTTATGAAAATGCTACAACGATTGTTTATTATGAAAACTATTTCATTTGTCTCAATATAAATCGCTTAGAGTGTAAACCTGCTAAATCCATTTTTTGTTTCGTACATTTTTATACATTCCAAGTTATAAAAAAATACAAAATCGACCTTTATTTATTTTTTATAGTTACATTTAATTTCAAAATTATAAAACCTCCTGAAATGACATAATATACTTGTATATCTACTCGTAGTTTTTTATCTCTCCCGAGATTTTGCTAATTAGGCAGTTAGCAGTTTTACACTCCAAGCCGACGATATATAAAAACCACATGACTTACCATACGTACTTTGTATGTATTTTATTTAAATTTCTTTCCATGTAAATAAGATACTTACAAATTCTGTTTCGTATACATCTAAATATCTGCCATTTTAGAAAACTTTTTTGTACGCATTTAATATAATAATATAGGTAATTTAAACAATTGAGAGCTCTCCAGCTACGAAACTTGTCAAAAATTCTACTATAACAACTAAATTATTCAATTGTCATAATATGCATATAAATTATTTGAAATAAATAGTTAAATTGATATTCAATTTATATCTAGTATAGGATAAAATTAATATTGCTTTTGGCTTAATAGTCAGTCACTCAAAAAAAATATAAAAGACAAAGAAAATTTTATTAAATAAGTAATAGTGAAAAGCTTACCTATTCCGAAATACCTTATAATTTTTTCTAATGTTACTTTCAGGAAGTGAAAGACCCTTCAAGATGNTAAAACTAAAGTACGAATTGAAGTTACAAGTTGTTGTTTATGGTAAATATTATTGCTTAACTTTTACAAAATAAACATATTGTTCGGTTTATTATGGTTATACATGAACCGTGGTAAAGGGTTATTTATTAAATAAACTTCATCAAGAAATATAAATAACCATATTATTCTTTTTTTATATCAGAAGGTCAAATCCCGCGCGGGCCGTCTAATATTCCTGTAGAGAGAGATCCACGTCTTCCACGTGACCGCCCTTCGCCGCCCAAAGGTGACCCAGGTAAATATTTATATATCTATTGTATACTTAGTGGGCTCTAGCCATTTTTAACTATAATGATAATGATTTTCTTTTATAAATTTCATAATTTGGAACTTTGAAACATAATTTGAAACCAAGCACCGCGCTTTGCCACGTTACCAGATCAAGAAAATGAAAATATTAAATGTTTCATTTCCTCAAATGGGAATCGAACCTACAACCTGTCACTTTTGCAGTCGCATGATCGGGCCCTTGCGCTATGACTGTCTTTTTTATATCTTTACACTGATTACTTGTAATTTTTAATTAGACATACGTTCATTTTTATCACACATTATATTTTTATCACACATTTACATAGAAAATTACATTACATTTTCAGTGCATGCATTACGAAAGGAATACGCTAGCGAAGGTGAAGGTGACAGGAGCGACTACGAGAGGAGTCAGAAGATGACTGACGCCAAGAAGAAAATTGAAGGAATCGGACCAATTACGAAGGACGGCATGCCTGTTGCACTTAGATCTGTGAGTATTAGAACTACGATTTTCCGTAAAAATAGGATATGTAATTTTTAAAATCTTTTGAAAATGCTACAACGATTGTTTATTATGAAAACTATAACATTTGTCTCAATATAATTCGTTAGCTTAGAGTGTAAACCGGCTAAATCCATTTTTTGTTTTTTTTACATTACGTACATTTACCTATATACATTCGAAAATATAAAACAAACAATATCGACCTTTATTATTTCATATAGTACAGGATATACATTTGTTTTCCAAATTGTAAAACCTCCTGAAATGACATTATATATACCTGCTCGTAGTTTTTTGTCTCTCCTGAGATTTTGCTAATTAGGCTGTTAGCAGTTTTACACTCCAAGCCGACGATATATAAAAACCACATGACTTACCATACGTACTTTGTATGTATATTATTCAAATTTCTGTCCATGTAAATAAGATACATACAATTTTTGTTTCGTATATATTTGAATATCTGCCATTTTAGAAAACTTTTTTGTACGCATTTAATATAATAATATAGGTAATTTAAACAATTGAGAGCTCTCCAGCTACGAAACTTATCACAACTAAATTATTCAATAGTCATAATATGCATATAAATTATTTGAAATAAATAGTTAAATTGATATTCAATTTATATCTAGTATAGGATAAAATTGATATTGCTTTTGGCTTAATAGTCAGTCACTCAAAAAAAATATAAAAGACAAACAAAATTTTATTAAATAAGTAATAGTGAAAAGCTTACCTATTCCGAAATACCTTTATAATTTCTTCTAATTTTATTTTCAGGAAGTTAAAGACCCTTCAAGATGGTACAAAAAGATGTACGACACTATACACAAAAACAAATTCGATGGTAAGATAACGGAATAGTTTATAATTGTTTTATTTATTTTTTTATTATTTATATATATTTATTTTTTTATTTTTAAAATTTACACAATTATTTAACATTTTTTTCAGAGGATTATGTGACGATCCGATACAAAAACCGTCGAGGTGATTATTTTATATTATCAAAATTAAAACCATGCATCGGTGGCTGTCACCACATAACATTTGCTTTTCGAATTAATGTATATAACGAATATTGTTAGATAAGTTACTACGCAAATTATTTATTTATTTTTAGTTTAGCTGTTGCATAAGTTTTTACTTTATATTAGAAATAAATATTTGTAACATAATGTAAAAACTTAGTAATGTTATCTTTAGATTTAAACCCACAAGCTGTAATAGTGCCTCACCTAGGCATTATTTTACACCTTATACAGAAATATATTTTTATACGATCGAAAAAAAATATTTACCTAAAATATGTGAAATAAGTAAAAATGTAGCTTATCAAACAATATAATTGCGAAATTTCACTTTTTTTATCTACTGTCTACAACCTGAACGAGTGCCTCTCATGTAATTTAAATACATAAGCAAACCTGCATTTTCAGAAACAAATAACCTAGAAATTATTATATAAATTTGCCAAAAAGTACAAATTTAAAATGAATTTACTAACTAAACTCATCAAAATAAGCTTATGTTACAATAGTAACTGTAAGCGTTTAATAAAAACAATAATCATTCCCATAACCATTTGTTCTATTCCTACTTAATAGAAGTCTATAACCTAAGGACGGAAAGACATTATACATTTTATATATCTACTGTGATTGATTTTCACTATCTTAAAAGAAAATAAATTGTAAGCACAAAATTTTAAAGATATTTAGGTACTTATAATACGCACTACAAAAAATACAATTGATATTTGCCATAATAAAGTTCTTATTTATTTTGTCATTTTACATACAAAAATCTAAAATATAACCAATTTATTTCACTATATATACTTTTTTAATATTATTTTTATTACACATTCTACATATACGAAACATATTCTAGGTGAGCCTCAACGGCCTAGCAGTAACAGATCACAATATGGCTACTTCGATCCACGATCGGGGTACCTCAGTGAACCTGAAGGCGGCCTACGGTTGACTACGAGCACGTGGAGCGACGCCTACGACAGTGACGTCACATCCGGTCCGAGGCGACGCACTGCATCTGTACAGGAGGAGAGACGATACGACGATGGGTCGCCGTACTTGCCAAATAATAAGTGAGATATTTTTAGTATTTGTGTATTTCTTCTTATTTATATATTTTAAGAATATTTTTTAGATCTAATTTTGGGGCTGAGAGCTTTTTTAGTAGAAAAAAACTAATGATTGAATGATTTTAAGCCAAAGTGTTTGTTTAGTTTATCATGTTGATCTCAGGAAGTCCGCATTCGAATGTTACATCATATTAATCCTTTCGACGTAACACACTGTTTCTAAGGAAAATCGTTAACTTACGTAAAATTTTTTTGTCTGTAAAGGTACAGTACATTAGCGTCAGCGAGAGCACGTCAAGAAGTATATAAAAACCAACCAGGCAGGATAGAAAACTATGTGCCAGGAAAATCTTCCGTAATTGACAAAGAAGCGAAACAGGTATATATAGGGACATATCTATATTATTGTACAACGTCGCAGAAATATTTATTTCTTATATTTATTATATACGGGGGACTCAGGTGTCATAAAAATAGCAGCATTTAGTAAATACAAAACGAATAAAATATAATAAGATTTTTTAAATTCACTATCTACTGCTGTTTTATACAATTCATTTCACGTAATTGGTTAAAATTCATTCTTCATTAATTCATATAACCATAAGTTCTTATTTAAAAACTAACAGCCTGTATGAAAATTATAAATTCTCAACAAAAACAAAATTAATTTGTTTTTTTTCTAGTGGTGGGACGAGGTCATGGACATTTTTGATGGGGTACGAACTTTTTAAATTTTTTATCTGTGTACCTGTGATATAACTATTTAATTTGTATTCTAATGTGTTTTGTACCCTAAATTTGGCTTTATCTTTTCAGTTAGTTAAGGATTAATGGATATATTAACATCTGATTAAGCTCAGCTAATCTTACATGCATATTTACATGTTTGTCTCTTTGTTATATAATAAAAAACTAAGAAATTGTTGAGATTATAAATCTTGTAATATTCTATATTAAATAAAGTTTTTAGATATTAGTTCAAAGTTGATAAATACTGTTTACATTACAATAATGTCACTATTTTCACTATAAGAGATTTCTATTAAATAAAATACACAATGGCTAGATTAAATAAAAAAACAACTAATTGGTACTTTTTAACACTTATATTCGTTCTATTGTTAAATGCTAATATTTTATTTATAGAAGAATGGCTCGCTTTATTTTGTTAAATAAGCTGATTAAAATTTCCTTTTATAGAATGAGGACAAAAAAAACAAATTTATTGGATAGGTAATTGAAATTCGTTATCATTTTGTCTTTGACTAAAAATACAATTTTATTTCTCGATATTTTAACATCAAATAAGCCATTTTTCTATAAAACATTAGCATTCTATCGCTGGTTTTATCACTGACACATACAATGCTATGTTCACATCGCTGCTTGGGCGGACACTAACAGTGGCTAGATGAGAACTCCCCCCTGCCTCCTTACTCCACATTGCTCGCTCGCGCTATACAGAAGAGTGTAAGGTTCCTAACATGTCTGCATGTTGTGGTGCCTTCCATGTGTTCATTGTTATAGTTACCATATATATATCACAAATCATCGTATAAATATATTTAAAAATAAATATTAGTTATTGGTGGCGGGTTCGATTCCCACTCGAGAGAATGAATTATTATTTATTAATATGTTCGTTATTCTTCACTTTGGTACAGTCGGAGCCAGAGCGATGCGTTCTCTTCGCCTACCCGTCGTATGAACAGCAGTTCAGCTGAAAAAGAAAATAAAAAAAATCTCATAATATTCATCCGATTCATTCCATATTATATGTTTTTAATAAAATGTAGCTTAAATGATAATAAATATTGTTTAATAATCGATTCATATGGTACCTGTTACATTGATCAAAATTTAAAGCTTTGCACGTTTTGGTGTTTGATTATATATTATGAAAAGCTTATATATAAATTCTAAATATTTTTAAATAAGGCATCTAATATAAAACGTCATATTTATGTTATATTATGTATATAAATTTTATTATCTCGAAAAACGTCCCTTATTTGTCATTGTTATTTCATTTCAAATTTATTTATCTTTTAAGCTCGATGTAGTTATATTTTGCCCCAGGCAAGAAACTTGTATAACTTACTATATATTGCACGTTTGGGCTGTTTATAAAAATTATATTAGTTACGAAAATACTATTAAAGCTATTCTGTTCTTTTTTTTATTGAGCAAATTTAGTTTAATATATTAAGATTTTATTACAATTTTCTTTTTAAATTGATAAAAATGTATAAAAAAGTAAGTTGAACTTCAAAGCGAAATCATGAGTAAAATCTGGTCTTAAATAATATGCCTAGTAACGTTCTGTTACCTAACATTTAATTTCTAATGTCAGTTTCTTTAAAAGCAAAAAGTGGCACGAAAGTAATTTTACGCTATGCTGAGTGGTGATGAATTTATTTAGTTGTCTTGTTTTATCAGCTATAAAGATACATTTTTATATGAATCTGTACGCAGTGTTTATCTGTCGCCTAATAAGTTTTTGTCGTTTTAAATGTATTTTAAATGTATTCTGTACCATATTTTTATAGTAAGCAGAAATTAAGGCCGTCACAAATATCTCCAATATGAATCAACAGAAATTTATTAGAAAGCGGTAAACAGGGCCTCAATTTGTTTATCTAAAGTAAATTTTCTTTTAACACTACGAAAGCATGAATAGATGTTATGCGCTCGAATGAAATGTAATACGTTGCATTTACTGTGTTTACTTATTATAAAATTATAAGTTTCGATTTGTATTTCTTTCTTTCTGTACGCATTTTTAGAATGACAAAAGAATCTTTTAATTTAATATACATATATAATTTATAATTTCTTTTGCAGCAAAATGAATCGGGTACACAATCACAATCTCAAGCTTCACCGAAGGAAAAGAAAGACCTTACATCAGCTATTCTATCCAAATCTAATATGGCAAGGTATTATCAGCTTTTCATTTCAACCCATATATGAGTACAGAGAACGAGTGTCCAGAATATATTCTTAGATTCAAGACATTGCGTTTAAAATGGTAAAACTCAAAGCTTTGGGTGGCTATAAGTTCCCGACCCCGTTGATGGAGGGGGAACTGAACCCACAATAATCACGTTTACGGCGTTGTATTTAGTAGGAACTCCACTATTAATATATTTATTTTTTTAAATTATGAAGTAAACTGTTACTATTATTGTATTATTAATAGTAATGATCAATCCAACAGAGCGTTAAAAGAATCAGGCTACGAATCCGACTCGACGTTAATATTCCGGCGACGGGAAGACACAGAAGCTCCACTCTCACCGGCTGAGCGGCGAGCAGCTTACCGCGACCTCCAAGCTGGAGGGGAACCTCCGATACGCGGGTTCAGGTCACCAGCGCCACCTAGAACGGGTAAGTGAAAATCGATGTCAAAACGCTGCAAATATTTATTTTAAATTGACATAAAAATCTATTTTATTTACAATTTTAATATTTAAATGAAATAACGGATAAACAAATATATATTTTCATAAAGTTAATGTTTTTATACATATTTTTTATCTTAAATAATAATTTTATCGTTCATAGCTCTAATTAACTTATATGATTAGTTTTTTTGAATAAAGATTATTTACATTTTATTTTTTATATTATATTACACTTATTAATGAATTGGGGAACTTACGTACTATTAAGGCATGATTATTGGTTGCGGGCGTACTATTAGCTAAAATGGGAATATTAAATTAATACTAATACAATTTAACAAAGCGAAAGCTATTCGCCTTTCCTTCTAGAAATTTCTATTATTATAGAGATTTCAAACCGATCTGCGTAGTATTATATGAAATCTAAGTCAAGGTTACAGTAAAAGCCTACGTATAACTCGTATTATTTACTATTGGAGCTATTGTTAAACAAGGCCATAGTGTAATGACAATGTGGGATGCTCTCTAACCGCGATCACATTAGTTATTATCCTCAATCACTGCAGGTAAGTTTTATTTATTTTGCATGGCTCTAAGTTAAAACCAATAACAATGGTGCTGGTGCGTCGATGACTGCATTAAAAGGTAAAATAGTTATGCATGATTTAAGATAGACTCCAAAATTAAACATACACTTAGGTATTGTCCACGTATTTAAATCTGGCACGTTTGTTACCACGATTAGTGTTAGTGTAAAATGCTTTACACAGTTTCATTTATAACAGGAGCACAAACAACACGTTTTATTCACGTCTAACGAAAATTGAGAAGATGAGTCATTCAGCAAAGATTGAAATTCCACAGATGAATCAGAAATTGAATATATACCTATATCGTCTACCTTAACAAAGATACGAGTACATAAAAAAACACCTCAACTCCATGAAGTGATTTGTTATCCTGTCACTAGTATGAATAAATCAATGAATATAATGAATGAACATCCACCAATACCGCCGAGAAGAATATCATCTAAAAACAGTCGCACACTTCAATTAGTTGCATCTAAAAGATATGCATCGGTCTCTCCGCAAAGGCAAACTTTTGAGAAATCTAATGTGGAATTTCTAAAACACAAAATAAGTCACAAATTAAAACGTCAAAACACTCATATTATAATAAAAAAAAATTCAACCATGAATACTACTCGAGCAGTCTCTACCTCTGCACCTCCACCTTTAAACAGGAACAAAAATACTGGTATTTTGACAAAGAATACAAAACAAACCACTATAAATACTCCTAAAACCTGTGGAACTAGTAGTTTTAGTTCACCTAGAAGAACAATGTTACCTATAAATTATCCTCATTCAGAACGAAATTGGAATGAAACCTCCTCTTCATCTACTTTGATCCCTGGTGGCGCAGGCAGAAAAACACCTATAACAAGTATATTAGATAAAGTGACTCCCTTAGATAGACTCTGGAGTTCTCAAAAACGAAATGAACGTATTGATCCTTCTAAAATAAAACCTAAAAGTGTTTTGAAAAGTACCAATGTACTTTCTAAAAGTATTACTACAGAGGAACCGATTACACCGAATACAAAATCAAGTAATATATTGCATAAAAGTAGGGATATGATGCGTACATCAGATAAAATGAAAAAAATGAAATTATGTAGCCAGACAGCTAAGTCTACTCCATGTTTAATGAAATTAGCAAATAAACCAGCAAAATCTTTACATTCAATATCGAACATATCAAAATCCTCTCTTCATTTACCATCAAAAACGAAAAACCAAAATCAAATAAAAACAGCAACCATAGCAAACTTAAAGACAAAAAAATCTTCAGATAATATTTTGATAAAGCCTCCTATGGAATTTAAAAGTGAGCAAAATAGTAAAAGAACAAAAAATTTACACAAAAATAGCACTATGAAATTACAGTGTAAAAAAAGCTCTGATAAAAACCAACATAAAAAATCACTTCAAGGAGTAGAAAGTAGAAAGCAATTTGGAGAAGTTATAGACGAATTATCTAACTTTGGTTCAGATGAATATTTAGAAAAATATGATAAGGAAATAAAAAAAGCTCGAAGTGCTATTATGTCGGACTCTTTTTTTCAAAATCTATTTTTAAAAAAACCTTGCACAAAAATGATTGATGAGATAATAGATAAAAATTCATTGAATACTGTTAAACAGAAAGCTAAATTCTTTCAAACTTTCCCAGAAAGTAATTTAAATAGTACTGCTTCTATAAATACATATTTAATTCACCGTAAGCCTGTCTCACTGTCACGTTTTAAAATGTGGGACAGACAACTAAGTCCCGTATATATACAAAGCTCAAGATCTATTTCATGGCCAGGAAAGATGGATGGTAAAATTCGACGCTTTGATAGTTTGCTTAAGGGTGATAGTGAATTCGGGTCAACATCTTCATTGGCAACGTCAAGAAGTAAAAGTGAACCTCCTTGTAACAGATTGTATTTTTCTCAAACATCACGACCTGTGTCTCCTACAGTAATATTTCATAAGAAACGGGAACACACTTTAGAAAGAAGCCCAGAAGATCTAAATAAATTGTCCGTTTTGCAATCTAAAAGTATATCACCAAAATTAATGTATAAATTTGATCGAGCGAAAGAAGCAAAGTATGCTTCACCACCAAAAATAATATTTGAAACTTTATCTAATACTACTGAAAAAAATCCTGATATTCTATACTTTTCTCAAACTTCACGTCCTGTTTCACCTAAAGTAATTGAAAAAAGATCAATCAGTAGAAGTTTATCTCCGTTATCAATTAGATCACCATCGTATCGACGCATCCATAATGCAAGAACGCATTCAAAATTGGAAACTATAAAGAAAGGACCAAGAACACGTAGTGCAGATGATGTTGAACATCATTTACCCCAAAGAAATATTCCTACTAGAACTAAAAGTGATTCAAACATAAGCGACCCCGAATATGATGAATATATTCGTGATATTCAAAATGTGAAAGGTAGATCGGAAAGATTTCGAGAGCTTAATCGATATTACGCATATTTAGAGCGAGTTGCTGAATTAGAAAAAGCAACATCAAGTAGAAATCTATGTTGTAGAAAAAAAGATGAAGAAATTATTGATTTCGATCGTTGGAAGAAAATCCGTACAATAGAAAGGGCAGAAGAAGAACTTAATAATTTATATACAAAACTTAAACGAGCTCAAGATGAAGATGATATCCTTTTTTATCCCAAAGACGTCAACGATATTAGATGGAATTTCAACAGGGAAAGAGGCTTAAGAACAAAAGAAAAGTCAGTAGAGGACTTAAAAGAAGAATGGCAGCAAAAAAACTCGCATGATATAAGTGAAATCGATCAACATCCATGTAAAGATATTTACAAGCCTTTGTGGAGAGGAATGAGTGTTGCAGAAACAGCTACTAATATAAATAAGAAGAATGAGATAGATAAAAATATTCCTAAAGGTACTCACAGGCCTACAGTTAAAACATTAGTGCAACAAGATTCTTTATCTGAATTAAGAAAAAAAATTGGGATTGGTAATCGTTTATGGAGCAGTTTGTCAATGGATCAGGTAAATGCATTAAAAAATCAACTTAATGCAATATATAGCAAGGAATCTGAATATAAATTAGCTAAAGAACAAGAAAAATATACAATCGAAGTAAAGAATTCTAAAAATGATATTAATCCTACACTTCATGTAAGATGTAGCTCGCTAATTACACCCAGATCAATGATACGTGAATCAGATTTAAATAAGTCTGAATCGATAGCAGCTATAAATATACCTTTAGGTTCAGAAAAAGAACTAAAAAACAATGTCAATAAGCTACAAATGTCTCTAAGTGAAAATGAAAAAAAGAAGATATCTCAATCTCTTAGCAAAGAGATTTTAAATAGAATAAATAAATTTGATGCCCCACCTGAAGTAAAAAATCAAAATACCTCGGAGTATCAAATAAATAATGCAAAGTATGAAGATAATAATACTAATATGAAGATAGTTGAGGCAGATAAACAATTACAGGATGAGAAGAGTCGGCATATCGTTTATCCACCTCAAAAAAATCTTACACCAAATCAATCATCTGCTAGTGAAACAGAAACTGGAAGTTCTGATATATCCGGAAAAACTGTAATTTATATAGGTCCCAAAAAAGAAGTACAAAAAAAAGTTGAATATTTTGAATCTGTAAAAGAAGAAAGAAAACAACCAAATATTTTTTATCATGTTAAGGATAAGTCAGACGAAAAATGTACAACAAAAGAAATAAATAAAGTTTCTACTTTAAATGAATGCAAAATAGAAAAAAATAAAATATTTCAGTCGCAGTCGTGTGCAAATATTAAAGAATTATTTGGTGAAACTGAAAAGAATAAATTTTTATCGTTACCCTACAAGTCCGACCTATATACGAGATCACCTTCGCCAATATCGGAAGTGTACGTAAACGATCGGAGAACGCCTGACACGCTAAGGTTTTCCAGTGACGAGACGATCTGGCGTAGTCGGAGCCCGTCCCCCGATCCGGACCGTTACTGGCGGGCTTACCTTAAACTGGCACGCGAGGGGGAAGTTCGCCGCCTTGCACGGCGCTTCGATTCACCCTCTGCAGCGGGCGCAGTACTCCGACGGTTTCGTAGTGATCCAGAAATAATACGAAACGATATTAGAAAAAACTGGCCCTCTACTGAAAGGGCCTCACGAAAAGAAAAATGTAAAGCTTTATTACCAGTGGCTCGCATGCCACTCCGTCCTAATAATCGATATATGCCGCATATTGATGTCATATCAAAGCTAGCTGCACTTCACAAACGCAATCCAACACGATCTCGATCCGCGGAAGAGGCTTTAGAATGTCGACCTGGAGAAGTAGAACGCATTCGTCGCCGTTTCGAAGCTATGTCACTTCTAGGCCAAATATACACGTCAGCCCCTGATGTCAGTGAACTTCAAAATATTGCATCATATTTGAAGGGACCGTGGGTCGCTCATCGATATCCAAAACCTGAAGATAATGATAAACCAATAGCAGATTTTACCAGCTCGGTTAGAGGTCGCATTAGTCCTGTCAAGAAAAATAAAACACAAAGTAATCAAGATACAGTAAAGTTAAACTCCATACTCAAAAACGAATCCTTAGCAAAACAAACATTCGATCCGTCGGCCCATAGGCCGGCCAGCCGATATGAACCTCCTCGCACGCCACCCCGGCCTCCGCTGGCGTCGTGGCCTCACCGACTAGCGCCCTATGTCACGTCATCGCGACACACAGTTACCTTTCAAGGTTAATATTTTTATTCTATTATGCCAGATTTATTATATGTTTATTCTTGGAGTTACTCGAAATAAAAATATTTAAGATTTATTGATTTTCGTAAAAAGTACACCAAATAAATAATTACACATAATATAAATATTAAATTGAATTACATATAAATTAATAATTTTAATAAAATAATCAGGAAAGGGTGTATACGAATATCAATTTATCTGTTTCAAAGCCATTAGACTTATTTAGTTCTTGATTTTTATATTTTATTATATCCTGATAGAGTCCGACTCAGCTCCAGAGCCTCCGCGTCGAACCTCACACGGCAGTTTTTCCGATTCAGGCAAGTAGCTGTGTGGAAATAAGAATTCCACTCAAATTATGTGTTTATATTGTGTAAATACGCTAAAATAATTGAACGGTGTAAATGTGTATGTATTTGTACCAATAATTAAACTAAGAAAATTTATTTCATAAATTGTTTTCAAAGAGTGAAAGTAAAATATCGAACATATTATGTTTTTAAGCCTCACGCTGACTGCCCTATGTAGCAGGGTAGACAGAGGAACCTTGTTTTAAGATATTTCATTCATCACTCTCCGCTTAATTCCGCTTCCATATATTACTTGATGATTAACGAAACTATACGTCGCACTTTGTCTTCTCACTTGAGCGCGGAAATGAAATAATTAATTGGCCTGAATGGAAATTGAACTTACAACCGTCGTGTTTACACCGAAAACTGTTTCTCTGCGCCACGACGAAGTATATATAACAATAACTATATTAATATAATTGTTATGTACTATAATCTAGTGTAATTATTCTATAATTGTTTTTTAACATTGCGTAACATCAGGTTGTATAACAATTGAAAGTGACTGGAATATAATTACTTATTGAAAACTATTTAAATGATATATTTTTGGTAAAACATAATTGATCTTGAAGTTGGTCCGTCGTGTTCGTACACTATTTGCGATTTTAAAGGTCGCCCAGATATTTACGTCACTTAATTTGATTGAGCCAAAACCAGTTCGAACAGTTTTTATTTCATTGTAAATAGTATCTTACTCTCCTTGCTTCGAAACGCTGCCTTCTTTGTTATGTGTTACTTCAGTATATATAAGTGCGAAAGTATTATTGCGTGAAATCGATACGCCTCAATTAATCAACAAGTTTATCATCGTACTGACTGATAAACTATCTTATCGTTAGTTTAGTTTTGTGCAAAGTGCCATGAACAAAAGTCGAACATTTGCTAAGAGGTTTTATTAGTTTTTTTTATACAAAATGAAAAAATATCATTCAAGTGAAACAATTTTAAGTGAAAGTGGCTGGAGTAGTAGAAATTCAGAAATATTTTTAAACGATGAAGACTTGCATTACTCTAATATTCCTATATCAGGAAGTATGTCGAAATCCCTCAGGGCGTTAAAAACGTATGTAAAGAAAAATATTTTTTACGACGAAAGTGAAGATATAGAAGAAAATCGAAATGACAGTGCATTTTTTTCTAAAGAAACAAGTCCTAACAAGTCTATATCTAAAAGTGACCCAGATAGTTTAAACAGTAATATCTCTGAACAAAATATAAATGACAAACTACAACTATCATTAAACAGTGATCAATCTTTGAACATAACAAATGACCCAGCTACATTAACTGACGACTATAAATTTAATAAATTATTAGAAAACTACAATATAAAAGATACTATTGACATTTTAATGTTGACAAATCAAAATGACGATGAAAGTCTAAATTTCATTAATGTAAAAATTGTTGAGAATATTGACGAAAAAAAAATATTGACAGAAAATACTGAACATTTGGATATCATACCAATCGAGACGCTTAAACAAACACAACAAAATGAGACTACCAATTCAATTCCTACTGTTACTGAAATACAAGTGTCCGATAAAAATAAAATTAATAGAGTAATACCTCCCGTTGCACCCAAACGTACCACGTCAAAAAGCCAGGCTGATTATCGCGACATAAATGTTAGCACAAAAGTAAATCATAGCAATGTAAAGAAAAAATTAATCTTCCCAATTAATAATGATAATTTGACAGAAAAAAGTCCTAAGCATCTAGAAAAATATGAATTGAAAATATCGCAAAACATGAAAAACAATAAAGGATCCATAAATGATGACATAAAACCAGATAAATATTCTTCATTAAGCCTAAGTAAAAATAAACAGGTTAAGGAAGATATTTATCCTGACGTTACTTTTAGAACCAACAGCTTGAATTCTCATAATAACAATCGGCATACTATCCATGAGTTTACAAACTGGGGGAACAGAACTGATATTTATCCCGACGTATATGCGCCTTTACCATATAGTAAGTTTTTCAATAATAAAAAATATATAAAATAGTAATAGTAGTTATACTGAAATTCTACTATAAATTCTTAAAAAATATATTTTCTATTCATAATACATAAATGCTACTAAAAAAGTGTTATGTTCTGTTTCTTATTTTATAAAAAAAAAGTGTCTGTCAATTTGTTTTGGCGGGTTCTTTTTGGCGGGAGACGTCGATGAAAGTGCATCTGGTAGCCCGGCGACAGTCGTAGCGTCGTTGACAGACGGACCGGCTGATCTGCCGTCTCTAAAAACGTAAAATAGTTTTTGTCAGTGTCTTTGAATGGTGATTTCGAAATGGGCATATTAAAACAAATAAAGAAAATTGCAACTTTGGGTATGATTTAATATAATATCATTTCTATTAACGATATTTTATAGTTTTTTTTTTGTAGTATGTTAAACATAAAGTATTTTTATAATTTTTGGACATTTGATTTTTTTAAAATTCTTAGCAATTCCTTGCAGTAAAGTCTTAATACGTGTATCCTATATCTTATAAAACAAAGTCGCTTTTTGTGTCTGTCTGAACTTTCTAACTCTTCTTCTTCTAAACCACCCAACGGATTTTTATGCGGTTTTCACCATTAGGTCGAGTATTTCTCAGGGAAGGTTTATATATAGTTTATTATTTGTACATTCTTATGTAAATTAACATAAATACG
>JAKRZM010001188.1:673681-710566 GCA_036379175.1 Heliconius cydno galanthus | reverse complement strand
CTTGAAACTTGTAAAAAATTGTAAACATTAATTATTAATATTAAATGTGCTTAATAATTACCTGTTACATTAACTTTTATATGTTTTCTTGTCAAATTGTGTTAAAAGAATTTAAATTAATATATGACTATATCTAATGAATGCGTTATTAAATTTAAATTAAATCAGCTTCACGCTGTATCCCTCACAGTAGCTTAGGCCGAGGGAACCTAGTGTTAAGACACTCCGTTCCCCACTTTCTGCCGAATTCTGGAGGCATTGCGTGTTGAGTGGCAGAACTCAACGCCGCGCTTTGCCTTGACACTGGAGCGAAGAAATAAATATGTCAGCTCCTCGAGTGGGGATCGATCGTGGGCCACGACGGCCTCATGCGTTATTGAAAGGAAGTATATTTTTTTAGGCGAAAGCTAGTAAATGTCATTAATATAATTAATTTTGAAATAGAATCGCCAAGCCGACGCTACGTGGAGAGCGACGTGAACATCCACTACCGGTGTCCGGTGCGACACGACCCCTTACCGCTCGTTCCCGAAAGGGAACTGGCGCGGCAGCAGGCGGAGCACATGAAACGACTCTATAGGGAACAGCGAAGGAATAAATATTTACAGGTAAAGTAAATGTAATTTAATGTTTTTTAGGTAAATTGGTACTGTTATTTATATTACTTTACTGGCAGAATTAAAATATAATTTTTTGATTAAATAATGAAATAATATAACAATTAATTGACTCTTTTCTTAATTGTTATATTAACTAATGAAATTCAACTTTTCCCATAGTAGGTACACTTGCGTTAACAAACTCATACAATTTTATATCGAGCTGTTTCGTAATCTTGCTTAATATTCCGACGCTTGCGCAAAAATACGAAATAGTTTATTAAACTAGCGTAACGCCCTGTCCTGACTTCTGTTTAGTATTTTGTGTTTAAAAAATACATTTTACAAAACGTACTTTTTTTATTTATATAATAAATTCTAAAACATCACACATATAGGTTTTTTATGCTTGAAATAATTGAAAATAATTATGTTTTATCTTTAATTTAAGAAGGTCATTCTGAAGGACCCAACAAAATAGTTTGGAGAGGTTCTTGTAAACAGTATCTACTCTTTATTAATATAGATAAGGATAGAATCTTAATGAAACTCAGAATCAAAATTTATATCTTAATCTCCCAATTAATTTACATCTAGGTAAAAAATGTTACTAAAAAGGATATAATAAACGTATAGACATAAAATTGCATTTAAATATGCAATCTTATTTACAGAGTGAGTATTAATTTTCTTTATTTTAAAGCGAGTTAAATGTTGGTATATAATTAGCTTGTCAGACAACGTAGATCTACGGAATGCTAATCACTTCACCGCAGACTACACGCGATTTAATCAATACTTTGCCTCTACTAATGCAAAGGTATTAAAAATACTTACGTTCCCACATACCTACTTGCTCTATATTAATATAATATTAAAAAAAAATTAATAAAATATTAAAAAACTCTTCTTCTTCTTCTTGTTTCGTGCTTTTTTCCTTTATTTGGGGTCGGATCTCCTCGTATTCTGGTGCCAAGTCAGACGATCTTGGTTTAGCCTTTTCCATACACATTTTTACATTACAAGGAGGAGATTTTGACTATGTCTAGGTATATAATATTAAAAAAACTACAAAAAAATATGAAAGATTAATTTTTCCCGCTATAATAAATTGTTATGCTCATTTTTGAATTTAGAACGAAAACCATTTAGCTTGTCAGAAACATTGATCCTTAATAGCATAAATTACCGATTCATTACTGACATACACGCGAGTGCAGTTTGGTCGATAGTCTACTTCTCGACTATTTAAAAAAAAAATACTTTTTTTTACGTAGTGAGGACAACAAATGATTAGTGTATTACAATTCTATATCGGTCTTTATGCGTTATTTTTATATTATATCTACAATATTACAGTTTTGATAAATATATTATATCTCGATTAAACATGAGGCAAGTCGTGGCGAAGGGGCACTAGCGTGTGACTGTAAACACAATAGGTTGTGAGTTCGATTCCCATTCAAGGAAGTGAAATATTTAATATTTTCGATTCCTCGCTTTTCCTCGTAAAACGAGCGATGAGATTAGATTAGATTCCTAGGTTCCCTCTGCCTACTCTATTATGTGCTTACAGCGTGAAACTAAAAAAAATAATTAAAATAAAAAAAATATTGTAATTTACATAAAACAGCATATCTATTTATATTACACTTTTCAAATGAATGAAAACGAGTTAGAATAATAGATACAATTTAAATCCAGCTAAAACATAACTGTAGGTATCACATAACAAGATAGTAAGGCTCTATGCATATGAAAGCAGTTTCTTAACACCTGGTTGACTCTGGTGGTTTTAATGACCATAAAGTGTGGTCATCTCTTTAGAGCGCCAGTTCGCGCGCGCACACCAGACCGTTACGTATTGTATTGTGGACAGTGGACTTTAGTACATGTGTTTTACATGTATGGGTTTTTATATATATAAAAGATGCATACAACACCGGATTTAGTGATTAAGGTGAGATTATAATGTTTTTTCTAGTGTCTGTGTGTTTGTTAGTAAATTGTTAATTGGGTTGGTACGGAGAAAGGTGTAATTTCATTAGATAGTTTTAATTTTGGTGTTTATCTTGTTTATTTATGTTTAGAAGTTATACCTTGTTGAACTGAATACTTATTTATTTACGTTATATTTAAAAAAAATATTTTTAATATAGATATAAATATTATATTGACGCGATAATAACAAGTGAATAAGAAAAAACAGATAGTAAACAAACAGATTATCCTTAACTTAATTAAAGAATACCGGCACGAGTACGTACGTACAAACCTAACTTTGTATTTACCTCTAAATTTATATTCCGCAATTGACTAACTGAGATGAAAAAGTGTTACAAATATTTTTTTTACGGTTTGGCGCGAAATCGAGCGCAAAGACCACTTTCACTCAAGGGCTTGGCAATATTTATGTAATGGTAGTTCACTTTTCTACGGAATTATCTGAACATCTAATCTTTTTTTAAGTCGTTTAAGTACGATTTTCTTTACATAAGTATAATATAAGTAAGTAAGTAAGTGCTTAGTAATACGCATGTTGGTGATACGGAATTGTCACCCGGATGATAGTGGGTGCGGTTCTCACCCGAGGAAAATATTGTTGTGATAAATGTAATATTTTATCGACAATTATGCATAGAATTAAAAACATAAAACATATTTTTAAATGAAAAAAATATGTATACCTCCTATAGGTATGTATAGTACGTGAGGCGTAAGCTAAGCTTTGCATTTGTGTGAGTGATCACCGAAAGTAGAGCCCGAAAAAATACTTAAAAATAAAATTTAATATTAAGCATCAATAAAACTAATATAATTATAATAAATAGAGGCGAAAAGGAGCGGCGTTGAGTTCTACACTCAAAAAGTTGTTCTTGTCAATTCAAAATAAAATAAATGCCGCGCTAAACCCGAACTAACATCAATTATACGACGAGGAACTGCAATTAATTATGAACAGAGAATACCACAGCTAATTTAACCTTAATGTAACCTAAGTATCGTATACTGATAACCTTATAACATATCTAACATTCCAATTGGTTTTACATTCTATGATAAACAAGACCACCTAGAAATATTAATAAATACCTGATAATATATTTCAATCTACCTACTAGTGTTGTAATATATCAAAGAGCTGACCTTGAACTTCCCATTCCATCGTAACTTAAAGTACAATAGTAGGTCCACAACAACATTCCATGTACTTGGTCCGCATTTGTGAGCTTTATGTGAAAAAGACTAACGATTTAAGAATCTTGATATGTTAAATATGTTATTTTAATATAAATATCTTAAAATATTATGATTAAATGGTCTTATAAGCAATTAAACTTGTTATTATCTATTTAAAATGTAAATTATATTGTATAGGAAACCTCTGGATATAATAAAAAAATAATACTTAATAAATATCGAAGCCTAACTCATTGTCACTTACAGGAAAATGATATCCGTCCCGCTGAAATCGAAGCTTTTGATGCCTCTATCAAGGTGATAAGTAAACAATATGTGAATTACGAGTGGTTTTAATTAACACTTCCGCATTTAAGTTAACCAGGAACATGCTGTATCATAATTGGCTGTAATCATCACAAAATTTCTCATTATTTAAAACTTTCTTCAAAATTCTTTTTGGTTTTATATTTTAAAAAAATATATGTTCCTTGTGGATGAGATGTCGCATATTAATAAGCAAAATCTTATAAGCTTCAATATATTTTTGATTAATATAATTTCTTTTTCAGTACAGTATAATATAGATAGGTGCATATTATATAAATTAATTTTTGTTCTGTTAAAATTACAGGAACTGCAGGATATGCAGAACAGGCGTCACCAAGACAACTTCATGCCATCACAAAAGACGATAGTGCCTCTTAATAGATACGACGAAGCTGAGAAAATCATAGCTAAAGCCTTATACACGTTTAACGGACAAACTGCTAGAGAACTTAGTTTTAGAAAAGGAGATATTATAAATGTCAGAAGGCAAATAGATTCTAATTGGTATGAAGGGGAAGTACATGGGAAAATTGGTTTATTCCCATATAATTATGTTGAGGTACGTATCAGTGAAAAAAATTTATTTTCATATACCTATACATAGGTACATATCATGTAAATGTTTTGGCCGTAATATATTTAAAACTATAAACTCATTATTTATTTTGTTTTATACATTTTAAATATTAGAAAATCATTACAGAAAAAAAATAATATTGAATTGTTATACAGTTACTTACATTATTTTTATAAATAATAAAATATAATTAAGTAATTTTTATTTTAGCTACTTAAAAGCGATGGTGTTCAAACCCTGAAAAAGCCGGCAGCTGTTGAAGGAAAAGCTAGAGCTAAGTTCGACTTTATCGCACAAACTAATCTTGAACTTCCGTTAAAGAAGGGTGAAGTGGTAGTCTTGACGAGGCGCATTGATCATAATTGGTGGGAGGGCAGAAATGGAAACAAAACTGGCATTTTCCCCGATAGCTATGTAACGATACTGCAGGAACCTAGTCAGAACAAACCAGGTAAAATTTATCACTTAATGTAATATCTAGTTATTTTAGTACGTAAATTTTGATAAAGAAAACAAGACTTGAATACTATTTATGTAGCTAAAATGTTCTATTTTGTATAGCATCATGGAAATGAATATTCAGATGCAAGAGTTTATTAATATTTTTTTGTTAAATATTAATAATAACTTCAGTAAAAAAGAAAATAAATTCGACGACACAATAGAAATGATACAATCGCATAAATGTTTAATTTTTTCTATTCTTTATAATTAGGGGCAGAAGCCGCCCTTTGTATCTACTATTTTAAATAAGATTAATATCTATATTAGACAATCCTTCAACCGTACAATAAATCATATTTTCCTTTATTTTACAATTTCAGAACCCCAACCAATCCTAACGACGCCGAAGCCGGTGGCATCACCCGCCGCGCACGGGCTCCTCAACGGCGTGGACAAGCGCAGTATGGGCGCGCACCGCTACACGCCGCAGCTGAACAGCCCCGCGCTGTCCAACGCACCGCCTGCCGATATACCACTGCAAGGTTCGCACACACATATATTTTAAGGGCGAATGGTATCGTTCTCGGTCCGATCTCAGTCTGTTAAAATATTATGAGAAATATTGAGTGCATTTATCGGTATATAGCTATAGTAGTAGTAGTAGTAGTAGGTAGTATAGCTATAGTTCCGGTCAAGTTACGGTTTCCGGTTCAGGCATATAAAAATATGCGTGATTAGACCGGATATTTACGGACCCGACTCTAGTAAGAAAAGATTGACGTCTATTAGTCTGTCATTTAGGACGCAATATGTGGAAATTGCAAGGAAAACGGAAATTTGAGGGTATTGAGAATAGATTTAATAATAAATCTGAATCACTATTCACTATAAACTTTGAAATAAGTTTCCATCCACTCAGGTTACATAACGAAGTCGACGTCGTCGCTGTCCGCGTCGGAGCGCGGCTACGGGCCGCCGACGGGCGCCGGTGTCGACCTCAACAACTCAGAGCCGCTGTACGTCGATACCAATGCGGAAGCGGTGCCGTAAGTTCATTCAAAAGTTATATAATTAATGTTTTTTACCTAAATTTTAAAATTATGTAATAATTGTGGAGGCCGTCGTGACTCAGGCCAGCCCAGACCTATCTAATTAAGAAAATTGGGCAAGAATGAAAAGTTATAAGTTGAGAACACATTCTTATAAATACTCAAATTACAAATAGTATATTAAAATTTTATTTATGTCTATTTTTTACTAAACAAGTATTCGTAAGTCTATCTTGCAACAAAATATATTAGGATCTTTCCTGATTGTGTTGATAGAGTCTGATAACCTATATTAGGTTATTAATATTATTAGGTTATTAATATTATTAGGTTATTAATATTATTAGGTTATTAATATTATTAGGTTATTAATATTATTATTTTATTTTAAATGTTTACAGATACCGCGCTATGTATAAATATCGACCGCAAAATCCTGATGAATTAGAATTAAACGAAGGCGATACAGTGTACGTGTTAGAAAAGTGCGACGACGGCTGGTACGTGGGTTCGAGCCAAAGGACCGGGCGATTCGGAACTTTCCCCGGTATATATTTACAATATTTAATAAAGATGATTTTATTAAATTCCCATCTGTTATTATAATTATACATATTATGTAATTATTAGAAAATTTCCCTTCTATTAAAACATTCTTTTATTATTATTTTATATTATTATTATATTTTATTTATTTTCAAATAAAATTATAATTTGATTAAATATATATATTTGTATGTTTCAGGTAACTATGTGGAGCGTATTTGATAGCGCCACACGCTGCTGCGGCGCCTCCGCAGCGCCGCGCTGTGCGCACGACGCACGCGGTAGATATCTGTCCCGCTTCTACAGACGTTCTATCGCATATGTGAAAGAGAGAGCTAGATTATAGAAGTATAAATATCAAATCCTACTTTGAAATTTGCTTAATCGTTTATTAAAACAAAGCTTGTCTTTATTATTCATTGTGTTATTATCAAATAAATTTGTAATTATAATTTATATAAATTATCTAAAATAAAGCTATCTCTTTCTAATATGACCAGTTAGAACAGGACAGGTTTCAAATACAGGGCTTGAACTACAGTCAAGATTTAAACGCCACATAAATCGGGAATTGATGTATTCTTTTTTACCGGCTTAATATTTAAAATTGGAAATCGCTGTTCCCCAATAGATCTATAAGGTCTCGTATAATAGATGGTAGACTTAAATGTCTTGAGATTTTGATTGTGTACTAACAATTAATAGATGTCTAAATGTTACCAAATTGTAAACCATGACTTTTGTATCCTTTTATAGCATACATGTTGTATATTAATCAATTTTGAGCTTCAGTACATACTTTTTATAAATACTATAAGTAGGAAGGGTACTTGATTAATTTGCTTTATCGTTCAGAAATGGAAAGATGTAGGTACCTTGTATACAAAAACCAACCCAAAGTTTTTTTAACGCCCAAAGAGTATTTATGGTGTTGTATAATTGTATAAAATAAAAATGTAAAGTCATTTATTAGTTATAGTTATTTATTTACGTGTGGGAGATGGAGCTCGGAGCTCTTCTTTTAAAAGTAACTTTTTAAAAGAATGTAGCCAGTCGTGACTACTAAACCTGATAGTTCATATATTTTCCCAAATATTTATAATGAAATGAATAGGTTACCTAAAATATGTTTCGAAAATGGCATAGACAAAAGTGAAACTTTGATCTATTATAGTTCGATTTCTTTAAATTTTCCCTTACAAATACATACAAAAATTCGATATTTTGTATGTATTGGCAGAATAACATCATCGTTTATCGATGTTTATCGATTATTAATTATATATATACATATAGCTAACAATAACATTTATATACACTATTCATTAGCCACCGTGTTTTATTAGTTACCGCATTAACTTAGGTGTAACGTACAAGTAAATACTCATAACTATTCAAAGATTGATGTATATAGGGCGAGTAATATATTGACAACGTTGACAATACTATTTTGTATGCTTAATTTAAAATAAGATATATCTAATATAAAGGAATTCGAATATATACTTACTTATGAGAATTGTGTAATGATAGACGTAAATGTTTAGCTTGGCTCGTTAAAGATTTTTCTAATGTTGCCTTTTATTCTATTATTATTTACCAAAGTAAAGTCCTCTCGCCCTATGTATTGCTTTATTTATAAAAAATATTTTATTTTTAACAATTATATTGTTTTAATTTTGTTAATTTATTTTTAGAGCACAAACGTTTATTTGTTGACACCGACGTGCAATGTAACATTTACTGCTATTGTTCAATGTCATCACATCTAATAATATAAACTTTCTATAAATGTCGTGTTTTTATTACCTTATTCAATACATTCATATAGAATACAAATATTGCTTTTGTAATTTAAAAATGTTTAATGTGTAAATTAAAGCTTTAAAAAATATATGAATATTATGTAGTATATTACAATATGGATATTTTTGACTGATGGATATTTTTATTATAACGCAAATTTAATTCAATCAATTTGAGGCCATCGTGGCGCAGGGGCACCGGAATGTAACGCGATGGTTATCAAATAGATGTAATAATAATTTTATTTCTTCGCTCTCGGGGAAATGGATTATCTTAACAGTAGGTTCCCTCTGATTACCCTTCTACATGCGGAATATTTTTATTCACACTGTTAAAGTGATTTGTTGATTTTTTTATTTCATAAAAATATATGAATAAAAAAAAAATAATGAAAAATAAATTCTATATATTCTCAAAGTTATTTTTGGTTTACTTATGTTATATTGACAAAAAAGACAATACAATACAATACAATATCCTTTATTGCACAAAAACAACAAAATTTTACACAATTTATATACAAAATTAACAAAAACATGTACAATAAGGCGGCCTTATCGCTTGAAGCGATCTCTTCCAGGCAACCTTTGGTTGTTGGAATTGTATAAAAAAGAAGGTGGTGGGTGGAAAGACATATATATAGTCTCAATAACATTTTTTATTTATCTAATTCGATCATTTTTATTTCCTTTTTTTTAATTATAACTTTCTCTATATTTAAATGACTTGCCTGAACCTGAAACTTTATCGTGTCTTCTCCGCCATATGTGACATTAGCAGTAAGCAAGCTGGTCTTACCTGGCACGCCTAAAAGTCATAAAATAGCAAATATAACAGAACTGACATTTCAAGATATATGACGTACAAGTGACATTTGACATAGCAATGTATTGGGCGGGATTTTCAATTTATAATTTTATATTTTTAAAATTAGTTAATTAATGACATCATTAGTAATTTATAACATTAATCTACTATATTAATGTTATAAATTGCTTTCCTTTGGTAAAATTAGAAATATTACACTCAATAGAAGAGTTATACAAGAAAATTCATAATAATAAGTGTTTAAAGGTAAAACTTTGCTGCTTAGCAACACAAAACT
The DNA here is from genome assembly GCA_036379175.1 of Heliconius cydno galanthus. Lineage (NCBI taxonomy): Eukaryota > Metazoa > Arthropoda > Insecta > Lepidoptera > Nymphalidae > Heliconius > Heliconius cydno. The sequence goes on along the minus strand of JAKRZM010001188.1, from coordinate 700,930 downwards.
ACAAACTAAGTTTGTCACTACAGCTCACTATAAGCATTGTTAAAAACTTTGGTCTTACTTATTTTATTACACAATACCTAAAATGGAGACTGATTGGAAAGGAATATTAAAATTTTCACAAAAAGATTTAAAGCAAGCCGAAAAAGAAAGGTTATGCGAAAACTTATCTTGGATGGACACTGATGATATTGAACTTAATTTTACCGACTTGAAAATTCTATTTAAGCTGGCTCAAGATGTTTTAAAATACAAAACAGAACAAGTATAATTTGCAATTATATTTTTATTTCTCGTTATAATTTATGAATAAAACATTTTTATTCTTTAACAATAGGTAAATGGCTTAATTGGAAAATCAAAAAGAAAAATTAAAACAAAAGACAGAAGTACTATAACAGGTAACTTATTCAGTAAAGTTAGTTATATACAACATGTAACATATAAAAAAATATATAACATAATTTTAAATAATTCTATATAGTATAATAGAAAGTATAATAGAAATTAAATGTATTTGTAAGTGTTATCTGGTAAATGTTATTTGAAATAAATTTATAGTGTGATTTAAAATAATTATTAAATCGATTTTTTTTCAAATACAAATTTAGACGAACGAAAACGAAGAGATCCTGGACTCATCACTCAGTATCCAGTTTACGAGATGTCAATATTGGAACTCAATGCCAAGCTTTCTCTATGAGGAACATGAAATTAATTTAAATATAATCATTCCCACATATAGGAATCAAATCCACAGTCATCACATTTAAATTCAGATGCTTTCCTAATCTGATATCACAACAATGAATGTTTTAAATATAATTTAATTTTCTTTAAGATTCTCCCATCAAGAACTCCGAAAGTGTTTTAGAAGCAATCACACACCAAGAAGAAGTTATAAAAGCTAACAAAGACATCTTAGAACAACTATACACTGATATTGCTGAACTGGAGGGACGTAAAATTAAATATGAAAAGATTAACTTTGAAGAACAAAGTAGTGAATCAAGTCGTAATACACTATCTGAAATAAATGCTATAGCGCAATTAGAAGGCGAGATAGCTAAGAAAAATAAGCATATAAGGAAGCTTTTACATGATGTCAAAGTAATATTTAATTTTTATTTTCACTTTTCATCAGAATATGCAAAGGAAAACTAGTGTTAAACTTCATTAGTAAAGTTGATTTTTGTTATTAATACATAAAATTTATTCTTGCTTTAGGTCCAGAATTCGAGACATTGCATGTTAAATAATTTATTCTCCCAAGTGAAGTTCTCACCCACAGCCTTTGCATTTACAATCAGACACTGCGACACAGTGCCACAATAGCCTCAGAACTGAAAAATAAAATAAAAAGAACAACTACATTTTTAAATTGTATACTTTTGTAGTAAGTGTATCAATGGATCATTGAATAATACTAATGAAAATTATACAAATATATTTTAGGTCCTGGAAGAGGAAAATACAATTTTGAGGGAAAAATTGACAATTTTTAAGGAAAAACTGAAGGAATCCACTGTTTTGATCGAAAATTTGACTGAACAATTATTTGCTTTAAACAAAGACAACTCTAAATTAAAAGGTTACACAAAATAATAATATAATATTAATTACATTTAAAATAATGTTTAAGCTTTTTATATTGTGAAATTAATTTCTTATTTTTGTATCGCCAATATATCTCGTAGCAGGCAGAGGGTACCTATAGTTAAGATACTCCTTTTCCCAACACCACCCTGTATCTTTTGTTTATATTACATTCTACAAATTATTTCACCATTTTTCATTACTAAATAATCGTAATAATAACAAATTGACTATAATTTAAACATTTTTTTTTTCCAATTCTCCACTGTGCCGATTTCAATATCACCCACCACGCAATATCCAAAAGTAAGAGGTGCGTAGGGAAGAGAATGCTTTTACACAATGTGAAACTAATAAAACCATATTTATTACATTATTTTTTCGAGTCCAGTCGTGGTGCAGGGGCACAAAATGTGCTGCAAAATCGACTGATTGTGGGCTCGATCCCTACTCGAGGAATTAATATGTTTATTTATTCCTCGAGTACGGATTTGTCTCTGGTGTCGAGGCTAAGCGCGGTGTTGAGTTCCACCACTCAACACGTAATGACTGCAGAACTCTGTGTACAGTGGGGAATGGAGTGTCTTAACACGAGGTTCCCTCTACCTACCCTGCTGTATGCGGGATACAGCGTGAAGCTGATTTCTTTACAACATTTTGTATATTACTTAAATGATGTAGTATATTAATAATAAATAATTATTAATATACTTTTTCTATAAATTTGACTTATTGACAATTTGTAAGCCTACTCCACAGAAGTTCTTGGTGCTATCGAACAAGAAAAAGCGAATTTGGTAGTTGAAGTAGAAAAATTAAAAGGAGAAGTTAACAATAAAGATATGAAATATGAAAAAATCGAAGAAGATATAAGAACTAAACTGCAGCAACTAAGGGTTTTCTTACATTTTCTTTGTTAGCTTCACTACTCTACACCATAGCAGGGTTGCCAGAGGGAACTTAATATTAAAACACTCTGTTCCTCACTTTCCGCCTAAATTTTGAAACAATTCTTGTTGAGTGGAGGAACTCAACGCCGCGCTTGTTTCGTTACCAGAACGAGGAAGATGAAAATATCTAACAATTAATTTTCCTGAGTGGGAATTGAGGCCACAACATTGACGAATTCAGGTCACACGCTGTGTGTGCCACTTCACGACCGTCTCACCGGTCGATACAGAGACGAAAAGAATCTAGCAATGTGCAACTTCAAAAAGCGATTTATTCTATGTCAAATTGCATTATTTTTTTATATAAATTACAGAGTTCACTTAAAACGCATAAAATTGAAATTGAACGTTTATCACAAGAAAACTCTGAGTTAAAAGAAAATTTGACGAATCTTCCGAAATTTATTACGTCCCCAAAAGTAAGAAAATATACGACTTTCTCTTTCTCTCTTTCTATAATATTAACACTAATATTATTATAGTTAATAATTTTAATAAACAGACAGCAGAGCGAAGAAATGAAAATATAAATTTAAATAAATATTTCTTTTCCTGGAATGAGGACCGAACCCACAACCTGTCGCGTTTACAGGCACACTCTGTACCCATGCGTCACATAAACAATATTGTGTAGTTTTCATAAACTCCTTTCCTCATGGACGAAGCCTTAAATTAAAGGAATTATAGGAATTAATTAAAGGAATATATTTTATAATGTCTCACTAATATATTCTCTTATGAAAGAAGAAATCATCTCAAGAAGAATATAAAATAAAAGAGTTACAAGAAAAATTAACTGAAGCATCTGAGCAAATGTTACAATCTGCAAATTTAATACAAGTTTTAAAAAGTGAAAATAAACAACTGAAGGCAGTTATTCAAGAAATACCTGATTCAGTGTTAGAACAAAAGAATATTAGTGATGATGGGAAAGAAAAACAAATGATAGTTAAACTTAAGAATAAAGTTCAAAGCTTATATGAAGATCTTCAAAAATCAGAAGAAATGATAGCAGCTAGAGAACAAGAGGTTATAGTTGTTTTTATTTTTTTGATATGATTTTTAACAAAACTCTCTTTATAAATATTATAAAATATCTACAATAATATCTGAAAAAATATGAATAATACAAATAGAAGTAATGCTATCTTGTTTTTCGTTTTAATATCTGATATTAAGCCCATTATAAATATTAGCAATAAGTAATTATCGAATTTTCAAAAATATATACATTATAGATTGCGGAAATAAATTCACAATTACAACTAATAAAGTCAGACGATGGTATAAACTCCTTAATAGAAAGTATAAAGAATAAAAAGAAAAAATTGAAATTAAAAGACGAGGGAATTAAGAGCCTAGTACAGGAAGTGAATCAATTAAACGAACGAGTAAATTACTTGCAATTAGAAAATGAAACAATGAGGTAAGGCATAGAGATTTAATATATATAATAAATGAGTACTTGGATTTTTTTTATATATATATATATACATCCAAGTAAGTAGAGAACTTAGTGTTACGACACAGTTCCCGTTTCGAAAATTGGGAGAAAAATACTTTCCGTTTATATGGTTTATGTAAGGGAACCTAACGCTGCGCTTTGTCTTGTTACCAGACCAAGATTTATTTTAGACAACAGCATGATGACCTGAATTATTTTCAGGCCTCCGTGCTGTTGTCTATTGAAATTTTATTAAATAATATTATTTATTATTTTAGGGATCGACTTCAAATACCTGCAGATGAAAAAATTGAGACCTATGGAATTCTGAAGAAAATTATGACTCTGGAAAAAGAAAATAATCAAATAGCTAAGAAAATATTAGAATATGAAAATAAATTAATTTCAGTGGAACTAGAAAACCGTGATAAGAACGAGAAAATGTTGAAATTAAAGACTATAATTAGAGAGGCAAACATTGATGTAGATAAATTTAATAATGTTGAAATTGAAGACAAGTTAGTGGTCCTCTTTCGTTATTTTTAATTATAAAATTAATTATTTTTAACTTTTAAACTTAACGTAATATTCTACAGATTTGAACAAAACAATATTGAAATTAATAATAATTTCAATACGGAACAAATTCAAGCAATCATTGAGGAAAATGAGGGTCTTAGAAATGGCCTTACTGATATCTTAAATTTTTTGAAAGACAGTAAGTATATATTTTATTATTTAAAAAGTATAATTATGATAACTACAATTATTTTTGTAAATTACAAAATTACATGTACTTATAAAAAAAACATCAATTTTATACTAGTATAATATGTTAAAAATTGAAAAGCGTAAAAATAATAAAATTATTGATTATTTTTATGCTTTTCAATTTTTAATTTAAAAACATTACCAGATAAGAAATTAAACTTTTATTTTCCTCTTATAGGTACATCAAGTTCTGGCGTTCTGTTAATGGAGTGTCCAACTTTAGAAGCGCTACTTAACTCAATGGAAGTGCGTAAAGCCGCGGGTTGGTTTTCACCGCATATGAAAACTGTTATGGAATTAAGAGCTGCATTAGGCGGTAAAGACGCTTTGATGAACGCTTTACACGAATCTAGGTAAGCTAATGAAATATTACACCCGTTTATAAAAATTCTATGGTCCTAATAAACCATTATAAAATATTCAATCGACAGTACCCAATCGCCATGAAAATGCATTTTTATTTTATTTCGCACGATTTTGACGGAAATGTATGAGCCATGTTGTTCTGCTGTAACGTTACGTTGCTCTTGTACACAAATGCATTAAAATTTATTAATCATTTAATGTAATTTTAAAACTAAAGCTAATATTTTCTGATTGCTTATTAGGGTATAATTTTTTATTGTATCTAATTTTTTTTAATTAATAAATAGTTTTCTTTAACATATATTAGTTATGTACTTAAGTAAAATTAAAACATTTGTAGGAAGGAAACATATCAAATTTTGGACAAACTATCCAAACAAGAGCAAAAATCTTTTGAATTAGAAAATAAATTACAAGAAATAAAAACAAAAACAACAATAAAAATACCTACAGAAGATAAAATTTCAAGCACCACTGATATAAGTATCGGTGAATTTGGATCTTGGATGTTAAATGTAGATGAAAAAAGCGATATCAAAGATAACAATGAAATACAAAATATTATCACAAAAGGAAACATTTTATTTGAAAGCCAATACAAACAAGCTCTACAGTATTTCGAAAATAAATTTTCATTACTTTTCGAAAAGTTTACATCGTTAGTAATCACAAGTTCAGATGATATTAATAATTATTCAATAAAAGAAGAACATTATAAAGCAGAAATAGAAAATCTGCGGTCACAATTAGAAGAAAATGAAGATGATACTAGTAACCAATCACCGGGGCTATTAAATGTGCCCAAATTAAGCTTTTCAAATCGAAAATATAATTATCTAGAAGAGTCATATAAACAAATAAGAACAATAAATGAAAATATAAAAAATGAATTATTAGAATGTAAAAAGGAAAAAATGATTAAAATGTCAGCATATGAAAGAAAAATTCAAAAACTAATCCTTTCTATAATTAATTTAACGGATAAACTACGTAATTCTATACCAATGGACTTATTTCTGAAACAAAATGATGCCTTAAACGAACTCATTGTTAAATATAAAAATGTAGCTGAAGTAAACACGAATACATTAATAAATTCAGTAGATTTAAATAAACGTTTAGAAGAAGATAAAATGGATTTGATCCGACGTTTCCATGATGATGCACAAAATATATGTAAGATTTTTTTTTATAATGTATTTAATATGTTCTGTAAATATGTGTCGTTAACTTTAACTTGATATACTTTGTCAGTATAATATACGAGGCCGTCGTGGCACAGTAGCACAGCGTCTGACTGTAAACGCGACGTTTGCGGATTCGATTTTTTTCCCACTCAGTGAATTAAGTATTTTAATTTCCTAGTTCAGGTAACGAGACGCGTGGCGTTCTCTCAAAAAAGTGGTGGTGCGTGGGGAGTAGTATCTCAACACTAGGTTCCCTCTGCATATCCTGCTATATGCGGGATACAGCTTGAAATTAAATAAATAATAATAGTATATATATTTGTTGCAGCAAAATCTCATAACGTTGGTGCAGATAAGATTTTAATTGAAATCGAGCAATCTGTACTTCAGAAACAATTAAAACAAATATGCGTTGAACTAGAAAATAAAAATATCGAGATAGAGAAATTACAAAAAAAAATTGAGCAGCTCCAAATTTTGCAAGCAGAAATAACGTAACCTTTTTATGTATTTTTTTATAATTATTAATCTATACTAATATAATAAAGCGGAAGAGTTTGTTTGTTTGTTTGTTTGTTTGTTTGTTTGAACGCTAAGATCTCTGGATCTACTGGTCCGATTTACTATGTTTTTGTTTTGTATGAAAGCTGCATTCTTCAGAAGTGCTATAGGCTATATAATATTACATTACACATATATACTAATAAATTAAAATACTTTCTAATTTGACATGCAATTTATTCTGCCATGTTAATAACAATCGTCGTCGCTACGCGACCGCGTTCCTTACCGCGTCAATTTGATATTCATCCTTATGAAAATAAATATAATAGTCACTTTTAGCATTTCATCCAGATTGAAATTATATTTCTATAGAAATTATATTCTTATATTTCAAGCAGGCGTAGCCGCGTCCGGGTCCGCTAGTTGTATTATATTATTGAAGTGGTCTTTGCGCATTTGAATAGTATTCGGTTTTAAATGCGACGTTTGTGATTTCGATTCCTATTTGGTGCAGTGAACTATTTTAATTTCCTTCTTCTGGTAAGAAGACAAGCCATGGCGTTAACTGCCACTCAAATCGCAAATCTCATTAAGGCTCTCCCGTCCCTTACTCCCCGCCTAATTATCGAGGTATTTGCATGGTAAGTGATCTAACTCAACGTCACGCTTTGCCTCGTTACCAGAGCGAGGAAATGAAAATATTACAATTACAGTCGTACACTTGTGCCCCTGCGCTACGACGATCTCATACGGTCTCACACCATAAAAATTATAATAATTTCAAATATTTTTAGGAATAAAATGATTTATTCAGATTCAAATGAAGATAATCATAGTATGAAAGAACAAATAAAAAAAATAATTGAAAGCAATAACATATTTAAGAAACAATATCAAGATGTACAAAATCAACTAGATACAGTTCGTTTACAGGTAAATTCATGTTTATTACTTTACATGATATCATATTATTATATGATATGTATTTAAATTGTATTTGAGTTAATATCGCGCTTTTTCTTTTGATAAGAGCGAGGAATTGAAGCTAAAGCGGGCGAAGCCCTTATGTTTCGCTAGTATTCGAATAAGGCTAATTATTATACTTTTTAGTTACAGTCATATCAGCACAAAGAATTAAATAATGAAATAGAAGTCAATATGCTAAGACATCAAATACTCGATCTGCAATCAGCGGGTGATAATAAAGCAGTTATTGCCAGGTATAAATAACTTTAATTTAAATCAACTTCACGCTGTATCCCGCACACGGCATGGTAGGCAAGTGGATGTGACTGTAACGCGACGGTTGTGGGTTCGATCCCCGCTCGAGGAAGTGAAATATTTATTTACGTTTATATTTCCATTTCTTCGCTCTGGAGTCGAGGCAAAGCGCGGCGTTGAGTTCTGCCACTCAACACGCAATGCCTCGAGATTTCGTCGGAAAGTGGGAAACGAAGTGTCTTAACACTCAGAGTGAGGATAAAAAAATTTGGCCCACCATATTATTTTGTAGTGGATATCATCACCACGGTTCCCTTTTCCAACGAAGATTTATATTTGTATACATAGTTTATTTTATTACAAATATATCTAGTTAGAATAAATGTAGTAAATAATTATATTTTTTGCATAAAAACTATGTTAAGGTTGAGTAGTGAACTTCTTCTTTCGCAAATGCAAGCTTCAGAAAGTCAAGAAAGACTAAATGAACTTAAAATTGCATTAAGTAAAGAAAAACATCTAAGGGCCGAGACGGAAGAGATACTGATGAACCGACAAAATGTATTTGATATTTACGCGAATAGATATGAAACAAAAATCAGGTATAATGTTTTAACAAATATATGTAGTTAATATAAGATATACGTAGGTTTATATCTTTAAAGATTAACGTTACCATCATACGTATGTTTTTTTATGTTGAAACTATCATGGCGCAGCAGCAAGTGTCTGGTTATTGTGGATTCGATTCCCATACACGGAAACACTCGGACATACACAGAACAAAACTTTTTATTTTCTCACCCTGGTAAGAAGACAAAACGCTGTGTTTAGTTGCACCACTCGCAATATCTCAAATATTGGGGGAACAGATTGTTCGCCCAATATTCTAACACGTTATCACATTAAAATTATTTTCAAAGTATGTTAACGCATTAAAACTATTTTCTTAATATCATAAAGCTTTATACATATATAATGTATTGTTTTACTTTAGGAAATTAACAGAAATTTTAGACGTTTTAAGGCAACAGTATCAGGGAAGCTTGCCAATAATATCTATTGAAACCCTTCTCGAAAAAATAGAAGACTATCATAGAAAATCTTGTGATATTGAAGAAAAGCTAATTGAAATTGAGAATTTACGATCAGATCTAATGACTAAACATACTATTTACAATCAATTACTAGATCTCTCATCGGGAAAATGTTTTGAAGATGACGATGTTTGTCCTCACAAAATGAAGAATATAATAACTGTAATATATTTTGTTGTGTTAATTTTACTTCATTATTAAATATATGTAATATTTTGAAGTCGTCGTGACGCAGGGACGTAAGCGTATGACGTGACTTGTGTGTAAACGTGATGACAATGCGTTCGATTCCGATTCAGGGAAATTACATATTTAATATTTTCATTTCCTTGCTCTGGTAACGAGACAAAGCGTCAGCGTCAACATGAAATGGCCCAATAAAAAGTGGAGCACAAAGCGTCTTCATGAAGAACGGAGCGTTATAACAATATGTTCTCAGATTCTCTGCCAATCCTGCCATGTGGCAGGCAGGCGCATGCGAAGTAGCGCGACGCAAAAAAATATATCTAATAATTAGAATACAACGTTTTAGGAAGAAACTCAAAAACTTGAAATGGAACATTATAAAAAGAATCTGTTATCATTTGATCAAACCCATAAAAAGCTATTGGAACGTTGCAGTTTTCTAGAAAAAACTTTATTATTACTTAATCAAGGCTTTAAATTAAACAATTCTCCAGCACATAGTTATCAAAAACAAAATCACCAAAATAATGATTTAGAAATAGAAGATGTTATTTCAGATGATGATTCTAGTAGCAAAGGTAAACTCAAATACTATATTTACGTACATATATATTTACTAATATTAATATCGACATTTTACTGTTGTTCTAAATTTATATTTTTAAAATTATATTAGCACATTTTTTTTATTTTAAGGAAATCGGACACTTACATTATCTCATCCGAAAACAGATGTGAAATTATTAAAGAAAAATATGGAAAAAATTCATCAAGATGATTGTAATGATGACATTCATCAAAAACCTCAAACGACAAATAAAGAGAAAATAGAAAATCGTCAAACACAAACGTTAAACTTTATAAAGACGGACATAAAATATACACAAACCGACACTGACTTTAGTATGAAAGAACTAAAAAATCACATAGAAAAATTATTAAGCGATATAAAACAAAAAGATAAAATAATAAAAGATATATCATCAATATCCGAACAATACAAACAAATTGCTGAAAATATGACTAAAGATAAAGAAAAAACAAGTGTAATTATTAAAAACTTAAAAGATTCTAATAACCAAAAAGAGGAAGGTCTCAAAAAATTAGAAGATTTAAATAGCTTACTAAAAAAAGAAGCACAAAACTTAAAACTAAGTCAGCAAACTGAAATTAATAAAATAAATGATACGTTAAATGAAGAAAATCAATCTCTTGTAGAAGAATTAAAAAGAATAGAAAAAGAAAAAAATGTAATAATAGCCGAATATAAACAGTTATTAATAAAGGAACGTAACGATTATTCTAAATCTCTAAAGGACATGCAAACGAAACTAAAAGCAATGCAAGCCAAATTAGATAAGTAAGTAATCTATACTCGTTGAAAATACAAACCACAATTTGGTAAGTATGTCAGTTTAAATCGAGGTGTTATTTGTGTAAACTTATAAATTGTTATTAAAAAAACAATTTCTTTATAATATATATTTTTATAAAGAAACTAGTTTTTTGAAGAAATTGGGACATTTATCAATATAATAGAACCGACACCAATGTTTTTATTGTTGGTTTTGTCTCTCTTTAACCAATTTAAGAGCAGCAGGCAGGTAAACAGCGTGAAGCTACAAAAATAAATTAAAATATTATAGTACAGAATACCTATCAATTTTAGGTGTAAATTTTATATCTCAAGTAATCAATCATCCACGCGTTTAAGATGAAAATCATGTTATATACGTTTATAGCCTTATGTTGTTTTATTATAGTGAAGGACACGAAGTGATTACCTCCAGTGATGATGTCAAAGAAACAAGCAATAAGTACACATTGAAAATTTGTGAATTAGAAGACAAATGTTTTAAACTGAAAAGTGATTTGGATTCGTGTGAAGCGGAATTGTTAGTGTATAAGTTTTACAAAATATTATATGTTTTAATTGTTTTTTTTTATTTTTTAAAGTGTTACGTTGCTGAAAATAGTAAATAATTTTTAGAAATTGTGTAAAACAACTTGAGTTTGCGAATCATATCATGGACGGTTACAAATAGGAGCGGGCTTGAACACCGCTACGTTCAATAATATTTCATACGTTTTCTGAAAGTATTTTAATTAAAAAGTAAATATTTTTAGTAAAAGTCAACAAAGTGAGATGGAACGTTGGAAGAACTTGGCTACTGAGAGATTGATCAAAATGGAACAATTGAGTGCTCAAATAAAGGAAAGACACAATCATGAGGTACTTAAAATAATAATTATTTTTTTATTAGCCTTTTAGCGGCTAGGCCCCTATGATGAAGTGGAAATATCTAAGAGTCGTGTATGACACATGACACCTTTAGGTGAACGAGGTATCTGTCGGCAAATTAACGAAAAATTTACGTAATGTAAAATGGACTAAATTATTCCTCGATAAATAGACTCCAAAATAATTTTTCGTTTCCATTCGAACTTGAAGTTAGCGCGATCGACCTAACAAAGTTATGTTTAACTAGTGGACCCGGACGCGGCTACGCCTGCTTGAACTATAAGAATATTTATTAAATATTATATAATATATTTATTTTTATAAGGATGAATATCAAGATTCAAGTTAATTTTGGGTGACGTTTTCTTAAAACAACAAAGAAACTTAGCAAACCGTTGCTTAGCAACGACGGTTGTTATTAACATGGCAGAATAAATTGCATGTCAAATTAGAAAGTATTTTAATTTATTAGTATATATGTGTAATGTAATGTTATATAGCCTATAGCACTTCTGAAGAATGCAGCTTTCATACTAAACAAAAACATAGTAAATCGGACCAGTGGATCCAGAGATCTTAGCGTTCAAACAAACAAACAAACAAACAAACAAACAAACAAACAAACTCTTCCGCTTTATTATATTAGTATAGATGAAATAATGCTATCATAAATAGTTGCTGTTATATAATAGACATTTTGCATACATATGTACATTTTTATAGTTCAATAGATTACTTGTCTTTATTTACTCTATTACGCTCTCGGGCATATTAAAGCATTTCTTATTGAGTTGCAGAAATGACTTTATAAATACATTCATTGAACCTGTGTCATTTATTATAAATAATATTGAATCTTAGCTATTGCCTTGCAAAGAAATATTTAGCAATTCGAATTTAGGTACATTGATTTTTTATTTAATTTCCTACCTAGTGTAAAGACACTCCGTTCCGCACGCATCGCTTATTTTTCGAGACATTGCATGCTAAGTGGCGAAACTCAACGCCGTGCTTTGTCTTGAACCAGAACGTAAATAAGTGGTACGTGAGCTACGACGACTAATATTAATTTTTACTCAAAGAAATGCATATTTTCACGCTAACAGATGGAATCGTATAAAGCGGAAAACCAGCATTGGTTGTCACAGTTAAATGAAACACAACGTGAACACATGGAGCTGAGAGCACGACTCACTGAACAAAAGACCTTATATATGAAGCAAATGACCGAGAAGGATGGTCATATAGAACAACTGAGGTCTATTATAAATAATCTTAAGGTAACAAATGAAAAAAGATAGAGGTTCGATAATTTAAGCCTCAGTTTGCTCAGTTTCCTCGGGTTTGCGATTATACGGACTCCCAGCCGAGACTAATTGCTTACAAACTATCTTAAAATAAAATTGCTTACAAACCATATGTATTTATATTAAATAAATTACTATTACCATTATTTAATTAATAACTCATTATTCCAGTCGCAAATGCTAAATATGCAAACAATGCTAACAATAAACGACCCAAGCTTCGACCTGTCCGCCATTGTTGAAGTGGAAGAACTGAGCGACCAGCAATCGGATAGATTGGAACTGAAGTGCGAGTCGTCCGTCGATTTTAATGATAGCCAGGAAGATTTGAGGATGCCATGCACTTCTACTGCTATATGGTATTTGTTATACACCAAAGAGTTGTGGCACGCTTGTGCAACCTGTGCCTCAACGGCCTCTAAAATTAATTTATAAAATTAAATAAACATATACTGTAACTCAGATTATGGCGATTATATAAATGAAATTATTATATAAATCAAAATGTACTTATTGTTATTTTTTTTATTTTACTAAATATGTGCGTAATAACTTGTTTTACTGCAATATCAATAAATAGATGCATATTAACTTTCATAGTTGTAAGTGACTATTACTATAGGTGCTTTTAATCCACAAATAGTTTTCATGAAATAACCTGAAAACGGGCTTTTTAATTTTAAAAATGTAATTAATTTCATATATCACAGAAAAATATACAATAATTTCAGGCAAGAACCAGTAATAGAACGGCTTCGCAGAGAGAAGCAACTAATGAGTAAGCAAAACGCCATACTGCGGCGACAGATCAAGGCGACAGCGGCGCGCGAGAGACGGTCCCGTTTAGATGCACAGAATCTGAAGAATCAAGTGTTTCGTATGTAAGTTCTATCCCGAGTTAGGTCTCGGGTAGATACCGTAGCTTTTTAATTATTTTTATATTCCCCCCTAACTACTTAACTTATTACATAACAAATATAAGATTTGAATAAGTGAAAAACTAAATTTAATTGAATGGGCAAAAAATGTACGTCTTTATACGTCTTCTGCTAAGTCTTTTATTATATGTGTATATAAGATTTATTTATATACATTTTACTTGCCGAGAAAAAAAGCATAATATTATTCTGAACAATTCCTATTTGTGACTGTACAGAAGCACAAGCGGCAACAAGCTCCCATCGGCGGAAACAACAGCATTGCAAAGCAAAATAGCATCGCTTCAAGCGCAGCTGGCGGCCGCACGCCGCGACGCCACCTCCTCGCTTGCGTTGTGGGACAAGTGCAAAAGGTACAATACGGTCGATGAGTCGTGACAGACTTGAAGTTAGGCGTACTGCTCATATGTGCATTGTTCACTCGGGAAGTAGGAGTTTATGATTTTTCCAACTATTGATGATTAATAGTACGAAATATCCTAAAATCTCGTCTACATAGCCAGCCATAGCAAAACTTAATGGCGACCACGATTCATCGACCATACTGATAATTTCTGTCGTAATTCTTTAGTATTTGCGTAAGCAGATAACCTAGCGTCAGAACTATGAGTTAAGTGGCGGATCTGAACGCTTCCATTTATATTATCTGAATGGGGAAATGATAATAATCTATTCCCCTTGTCAGGATATATTGGAATTATCTTTGGTTTTTAGAAATAAAATGTATTAAAAACAAAAAATACGTCTTCACAAACGTATAGGAATTTCGACATAGCTTGATGTTTTTAGACTATTCCCACGAAGCCACTAATATATATATATATTTTCGTAATGTTGTTTAGAGCACAGCAAGCCTCAGAAAGATGGCAAGCACGTTATGAAGAGAAATGCTCAGAAGTTAACAAGTTAGAATCAAGCCTGAACCTGGCCAAGTCAGCTATAACCAGACTTGAAAAGGAAAAACGCATTTTACTTACAAAACTTAATGATGACAAACGTAAGTCTAATAACATACCATATTTTAAATATTTTAGTAAACGTATTGAAACATAGTGGGATTCGAACCCTTATTGAAAACAGCCTAAGTGAACGTCTTATAAAAAAAAAACATTTTAAAATATGTTAAAAAATATATTAAAAGATACAGAAGAGAAACGTCTAGCACTAGAGAAGCAAGACGCGGAGGCATCGGAGAAAGAGAGCCGTAGAAGTAGTCGTGAGGCGGAGACATCAGCACCAGTGTCTGACAGCGCTCTGTGCGCGCGCGTGGAGGCGCAACAACGTAGGATAGCTGCTCTCGAACTTGCTGAACGGGTAGAGTATTTATTTTATAATATTTATTTAAACTTATAACTTCCTGTATATAGCAGGGACAACAGAGAGAACCTAGTATTAAAGCACTCTTGGTATGTATAGTTAAAGTAGTCTTGGTAGTGTTAAAGTACTCTTGGTATGCTAATAACCTACGGTCATAATTGTGTTTTCAGGGTAATGAAACATTAGTAAACGAATATGAGAAATCCCTAGCGGAGATCACTGCGCTTAAGGGACAAATACTAAAGCTGGAATCTACTCTGCTCGAAGCTCAAATTAAATTACCGATGAAGAACGATATGGCACCAGAACTGGAGTACTGGAGAAAGTGAGTTCTTGTTGTTTTTTAGCTCCACTTCTTTCATACGAGAAAGAAGTGGAGCTAAAAAACAAGGTATAAACAGCAAGGTAGGCAGAGGGAATCCAGTGTTAAAATACTCCGTTCACTACTTTCCGCCAAATTTTACCTGTCTTTTTGAAGAACGTCTGCCTGTACACGAGATGGTTAAGAGTTCGATTCGCATTTGGATGATTATTTATTTTCTATTCGTCGCTCTTGTAAAAAACCATAATGTGGCCGTTGAGTTACACCTAACATGTGTGTCTCGAAAATTAGGCAGTGCACGGAGAAAGTAGTGTGTAGTGTGTACATTAGGTTCTATGCAAAAAAACTAAAAGCATTTTTTTCTAATACTCATTTTTATTAACAACACAGCTATTGTAATATGCTAAAAGAAGAAAATACTCAGTTGACAATAAGAATCAGTGCGTTAGAGACATCAGCCGACGAGCCCCCGCAACGTGTCGCGCAACTACAGCGCACTGTTCTTACTTTACGAGGTAATTGTATGATATTTACTTTCTTATAAGTAGTTTTACGCCTTTTTTTTACTTATTTGGATAAGCAATACTGGCGAAACTCGACCCCTTTGACTTCGACTGCTTTGTCTTTTTATCACAGCTAGGAAATGAAAATAATCTATTTCGACAAGTGGGAATCGAACACACAACAGTCGCGCTTACATACTTTACTCTTACTCTTTTCCTAAGTGCGAGCTAACTCTTCCAAGAAAATAACTTTCTATAATTTGTAAGTACAGTTTAGTTCTATGAATGAATTTCTATGAATGCATTTCTATAAATGCATTACTTATCTTTTTCTATTTGTTAAAATAGAAATAGTCTAGAAATCTACTGATAAAACGTGGCAATACTATTACTATTATTTATCATAGGTCTCGTAAGCAAACTTCAAGCTGAACAAAAATCTTTGACTTCCAATAGACGAGGTGACTCAAGGCCCGGCAGCGCTAAAAGTGGAACAGATAAGGTATAAATTCAATTGAGGTTTTTTTTTTAATTATATATTATTATATACACAATAATCGTTACATAATAGATAATTGTCAAAATTTTAAACATAAAACTATTTCAAATATTTGTATGTTACACGGACTAGGTTCATTAAAGTTTGGCGTTATATTATAAGCGGACTTTTTAACTACAAATTTTCTAATAAAGATTTTTTAAAATACATAGACAAGAAGTAATGAAGAATCGTACCGTACTGAAATAACCAATCTCAAGAAGAGTATAATGGAAAAGGATGAGCTTCTACAAAAATGTAAAGAAATGTTGAACATGGCGATGGAGAAAAACGATCGACTGTCTATGGAGGTAATAAATTTTTACTATATAAATATATAAATTTATACTATATAAATTTATATAAATATATAAAAATGTAAATTTAAATTTTAGCTTTACGCTACGAATTCTCGGGGCTGTTGAGTGGCGGAATTCAAAGCTGCGTTTTGCCTCGTAACTAGATCAAGATAAATAAAGTTATTAATATTATATAAAAAAATATTCCATTCCCTAGAGTAGGAGACGAACTCACAAACGTTGCGTTAACAGTGGCACGCTTGTGGCCCTGCGTCACGACGGCCTCTATCATTTTATGCTAACATACATCTGTCTGTAATCGTCAGAGTGTAATCGCAACGGTTGCGGATTCGATTCCCGTTCGGAGGAAAGTATTATTTATATTTTCATCCTTCTCGTAACAAGAAAGTGCAGCGTCGTGCTTCGCCACTCAATACGCAATGACTCAATGAATCGTCGTTTTCGACGGAGTGTCTTAAGAATAGGGTCTCTTGTCACCCTGCCACATGCACGACACAGCGTGAAGCTAAAAAAAATATTAATTTTATTTTCAGAATATGTTTTTACGGGAACGCTTGGAGGAGCTCACCGAATAACATACAACGCTCAATTAAGAAGAATACATTTAAATAATAAAAAATGTTATAATAATATTGCATGTTCATACTTCATAAAAATGTTTTAGATGTAAATAACATTTGCAAGCCATTTTTGTTTGTTCGTTATTTACTTATATTTACTGATTTAGTTAAAGAAATTATTTGTCCCACTTAACATACGAGGGGGTACGCACAAAAAATATTATTAATAACCTAATAGTACAAAAAGCAATAATTTAATAGGTATATATGTATATAGAAAAGGACAATGGGCGTAGAATATATTAGAAATCAGTAGTTGTAAAAAAAAAATACAGACAAAATTATTTCCCAAAATATAATTCAGCTACATATCACAAACTGATGATTTCTTAAATATAATAAAATATATCTATTTTTTTATTCGATCTTAGTTAGTACTCGTAGTAGGTACATATATATGAAAGTTTGTTAAACATTTCAATATTATATTATTGTCTTATGTTATAGTTAAATCTATTACTTAGATACATTAATTCCTCATGATAGCCTTGCACTATATGTTCCCGTTTTTCTCTTTTCTTTCTTGTCTACCATAGCAGGGAATGAAAAAGAAATATTATCATTTCCCCTCAGGAACCATTACTTTCACAGTCATAAGTATCCCACTGCACCACGACGGGCTAACGATATGTAGTATCATAATTTATAATATATTACATACATACATAATATGTAAAAATCAATTTTATTATACTTATTTTATTTATGCTGCTGCTAAGCCAATATTTTCAATTATTATTTATTTAATATTTGTTTGACATTTAAGTATTATAAATTTCTTAAATAATTATTTTCTTATCTTCTATTAAAGATATAAATATAAATAATATATAATAAATAAATAAAATTGTATACATTTAAAGAAATAAGTGTTTCTTAAAAAAACTAACCGATTTTGTATTAAATGTTCGTTTTCGTTTTAGAGAATAGGCTCTTATTGTTAAGAAACAAACTATTATAAACTAAAGTAGGCACAACATAAGATACATTTTTCATTTACACAACATGAAAATATCTCTCTTTATTCTATCAATAGGCAAGAAAAACTTAGTGAATTTACCCCCGCGTTTAATATAACAAAATTGAGAGGCTTAATTGATAAATATTACTTAAGAGAGATAACCCACAACCGTTTTAACAAAAGTAGACCTTAAGTGAAAAAATACATTTTTATTATTATACAGTAACATTCAGATAGCGTTGCTTTTTTGTTGTAATACAAATGGCAGTGGTGGAAAACTAAAGCCTATTATTTAAGTATTTATAAGTACTTAGTCTTTTTTTTACTTAAGTACAAAGTAGATCACTCGTCATATAAATAAATTGGTTTTTTTATATATAAATATAAAATAAAGTATACTTTTTTTATTTTAAAACTATTTAACAGCTCTACATATATTCTATTGTCAATATAATACCATGTTTATCTTAAATTACTTTATTATAATATGTTCTAATATAGATAAAGAGTATGTTAATATAAAATTTAATCACATTTTTGAGGATATTATTAAATATTTTTGAGTTAACTTTGGAGTAAGGAATGTTGTAAAAATAAAATATATTATGTTACACTTTGTTTTACTACTGTGTGTAAAGTATTGTTAACTTTAAAGTTAACCAATTAGGTATGTTTTAAATTAATTTATCTATATTAAAAGAACTTCAATCTTCATTATCTTGGGCTAGAAGTTCACACTGAAACATATTACATATAAAAGTTTTTTATTTGTTTATTATTTGACAAAATATCTAAATATCTTATAAAAACAAATAAAATCGCAAATGAGAACATTAAAAAGGCCATTTTCAATACGAATAGACCAAAGATAAGATAAAGATAACAGAAGGGTGAAGCATTTTGGAAAATTAAACACAATTAAAATATTGATTTATTTTAGTAAATTACTTGAACTAAAATTTTACCTATAATTAGCTTATATACAAAAAAACATAGATTTTTAGCTTATTACCTTGGCGTAGCAAGCAATAAAGTCCATAGAAGCCAGAATCATTGTGCTAAGCGTGTGTCCATCTAGAACAAACTAACTAGTGAACTCTACTGTGACGATTAATGAGATGAAATTATAAAAGCGTGATGATACCCAGATATAATTTACAAATAATTTATTTGGTTTTTCCTTAATTTCATACCTGTTTATACGTATCTATTAATTGTTAAATTAATTTATCATGACGAAATCATATTATTTTTGTTTAGAATCGCGGTCAATACATTAATAGTAGTAATAATAATATATTATTTATTTATTCTCGTTTAATCGCAGCTACAGTAAGAATTACAAAAACAAAAAGTGATTTGTGATAATGATGACATACTTAAATGCTTATTTGAAAGCGCGGTTGAGCATTTCTTCAACTTGCAGCCCATTAAACATGTACATGCGGCTCTATTTCTAACATTTTATTTCGTTTATCGACTCTCTTCCATTTATATAATGTTATAAAATTAATTATAATTATTATAGTTGGACTTACTAAGCCGAAACATTTTATTGTGACGAGTGTTTAAATTAGCCCCTTGATTAAAAAAGGTATTACCCTTACTTTAGCATATTTATAAACACTTGTTAAAATAAAAGCTTATGTGTAAATAAAAATAAAAAAGTGGGGCGTCTATCCCATTGCGATATCTAGTCTAGTTTTACCCTATTATGTTTTTATTATGAATGATCCCATTTAAAACGCATGCAAGCAATATAATTAGTAGATACATACTTGGACTGGTGATTTCTTTTCGTACTTGGCTCTAAGTAGTTTCGCAAGAGGGGGTGTGAAGAGTGCGGGGTCAGGGTGCTTTTGACCAGCTTTTTCCCATGGTTGCTTTTGTTTCCATACTAATGATATTACGGACCCCACTACTAATACCCATACTAGACCGATCTGAAAATAGTTTTTATAAGAATAAGAATAACAAGTACTCCACTTACGAAAGAAACATTTTTTTTTAGAAAACGTATAAAAATTAAAAATTACTTCGCTTAAAGAAAAATTAATTATACCTAATTAAAATGTTTTTTCCATCTAAATACAAAACTTACAGGACTTGTCCACAAATAGGATATTCTGTACGGATAAAAGTAATCAGTTGACGGAGGTGGTAGTGGGTTCACCGTCACGTTGGATAAACAACCTTCAAAACTAACAGGTAGCTTTACTGCGGCGGGACGAGGTCCACCGAAACTGATCCATAGGGTGGTCGCCATCCCAGTTACTAGAGCTATTGATACACCCTGAAATTTGTTTAAATAATATCTTATAACATTTTAAAAGATCATATTTTTTATTGTAACATGAATTATTCGAGTAGTAAATTTTTTTACTGTTATTAAAATAAAAATAAAAATTAAACAAATAAAGTGAAACTTAATATTATCTTACCCTTTCATTCGCAAACGTAGTAAACATTCCTAAAGTAAAAAGTCCCAGCAAAGGTCCTCCAAGGGCCCCAAATATAGTCAAAGCAGCTTGCAATACTCCGCCCAAATGCTCCGCCAAAAATGCCAGAGCCAGGAACAGAAGCCCATACGCACAAGCGGCTAGTTTTGTCAACCACGGAACATAATTGTTGTTTATTTTACACCACCTTTAAAATAAAAATAACTCTATTATTAATTGATACTTATCAAAATTAAAGCCTGTCGTTTTAACAATTACCTAAACCATATGGATCTTACAAGGTAATTTAATAAAATGCTGACGAATTAATATATATTTTTATTTTTTAAAAATGCCGACATTTTATGAATATAGGTACATATTTTAGACGGAACACAAAGATAAAACAGTTTCAGTGCAATATCTTTTCCCACAATATTACAAATTTACATTTGTAATATCAATGTGACGATCGAAGTCGATAAGTAATAGCATAGGTATAGACATTTTAAATTGCGAATTGTCCGCAAAAGTGTCACTTTACTTGTAGATAAATTGATTATTTTTTTATAAGGAAAAAAAACAACATTTTCAAATGAAATATCCTTATCACGTTAACGTCAAACTAAATTGTTAAACGTCCTTTCATCGTGCGTCATTATATTTAGAATTTTTATGCATATTATAGCTCATGAAGTATGAGACTCCCTCAAAGAAATTAAATATTTAATATTTTTATTACTTCGCTCTCTCTGGTACTTAACGAGGCAAAGTGCAATAATGAGTTCCATTACTCAACACGCAACAACTCCAGAATTCGGCGGAAAATAGGAAACGGAAGTATCTTAATGGGACCAAAGTGTCCTTAACACTAGGTTCCCAGGTTCCCTCTACTCTGCTATATGCAGAATACAGATCAAATAAAATTACAAAATACATCTTTATAAAAACCAACATACCTACTAATATAATCTGTTAACGTGACAGCAGCTAAAGCATTGCACGCCGCTGATATAGTCGACAGCGACGCACTGAATATGCCAGCTATAAACAAACCCGCGAGTCCTGGCACCGACTTCATTTTGTCCACCACGTAATATGGCATTATTTGATCTATCTGTTGAAATAACTTGTTTTTAAATTCTTAATATGATGTGCCTACAGTAATTGTTTTTTCTATTAGGTAGGACAGGTTGCGGGTTCGATTCCCACTCGAAGAAATTAAATATTTAATATTTCACTTATTCGCTCTGGTGTCGAGGTAAAGCGCGGCCTCGAGTTCCGCCACTCAACAGGCACAATGCCTCCAGAATTCAGCGAAAAGTATCTTAATGAGAACAGCTTATCTTAAAAGTAGGTTCCCAGGTTCCCTCTGCCTACCGCGCAATGTGCAGGATACAGCGTGAAGCTAAAAAAATAAATAATTGTATTAACAAATACTCTACTTTCTATGTTTATATGACTATACTTAATCTCACACAAATGTCCTTGTCAATGATAACGAGATATAATGATAAGACGATTTAATTATTGAGATGCAATATTCAGTACAAAATATTCCCCATTCATTCCATAATATTCCCCATTATTCCATAAAATATTTTAATTCCCCATTATACAGAATATAGGAAACCTTATAATAAATCTATCCATCAATCAATGAACATAATATTTATGTAATTGAATAAATTTTCCCTTGGATGGATTCAAACTCATCACAATTCAATCAAGTCCACTAAGTCACAACGGTGAAATTCAAAATAACTTACCGCGGCTATTTTTTTACTAGTATAAGGATCACAGTCCTTATACACAGCGTATATGCTGATACCGCTGATGCAAGTGACGACACTCAACACGCTGAGCACGGGCCAACTCCACCAAAGACATTTTTGTGACCTTTCCAGTGTACTCACTGTTAATAGACGCTGTACCTGTAAAAAAATGGATTTTGCTTTAATTATATTTTTTCTTTCTTTTCATTATCTATTGCATGAACTACGTGGTTGTTACCAGAGCGAAAAAATGAAAATATTAATAAATAATAATTCATTCCCCGGAGTGTGGATTGAACCCACAACCGTCACGCTTGTGCCACTGTGCCTCAACGGCCTGAATATACATATATTTATTTTTTACAGAAGTTACATGTTGGAAGGTACATTGTGCAATACGTATAAATATACATATGTATTTAAATGGCTTAATATTATTATGGTTCTTGGGAAGTAATTTATGATAAATGACTAGGCCTGCTTAGTGAAAGCATGTTTTCAAATAGACTTTTATATTTTTTCTAAACGTGCAAATTCAGTTGAAATATAGTCAATAACCTGCGTGTGATTTACTGCATACAAAGAGAGATAAGTGACGCAGCCACCGAATATCAAGGACCACCACGTGTTTCTCTCAGTTGGGTCAATACTGAAACTGAAAAAAAAAACAAATAAGTATTTGACATCTCTATAATATATTGGATATGGGTATGATAAAATACTTACTTTGAAAAATATAAACGTCCACCCTCATTTGCTTTTATGAAAATTTGGTCAAACCCACCTAGTTGTATAGACGCGAATACAACTACACTGAAAACAGCGCCGAACATAAGAAGAGATTGTAACAAATCTGTGAAAACGACAGCTTTCATTCCTCCCAAAGACGAATAAAATGTACACGCGAGTCCCACTACCAGGATTGAAACGAGTCTATCTAAGCCTGTCACTGACTCCAGAACAATTGCGGGAGCATACAACACTATTCCGTTGTATAAAATCATTTGTAATGTATATGTTAAAGATGCCAACATTCTTATGTGTGGTCCAAATCTTAACTCTAAGTACTCATAAGTACTGGTTTTTTGTAGGCCAAAGAATACTGGTAAATAATACCGGGAGGCTATAGGCGTGGCAATGCCATAGGAGAGATTGATCACAACAAAATGCATGCCGTAGTAGTAGTTCTCAGCTGAAACACCTAAGAGTGTAATAGCTGACATGAAGGAGGCCATTAGTGATACCGCCACCGGAAATATAGAGAGATTCCGATCTGCCATCAAGTATTCCTAAAAAAAATATCTTCAATTAAAATTGTATTTAATTACTGTAAAAAAAAATTTTGAGCATATTCTGTCATTTGCATCTCACCTCATTTGTTTTTTGTTTTCCACCGCTAAATCTAAAATATAAACCGATTCCGATAGAAGCGATCATAGTGGCCGCCATAATGGCGTAGTCCCAGGCCCCAAAAATTGGTTGGTCCATGTTGTTCAGCTGCAAAGATAGACCCAAGTTTTATTTAATCCATACATGCATGGACAGAGCCATTTTCTAAAACAAAAATTTTGTTTTAAGTATATTTTGTGTCCCGATTCGTATCAGATATAGGGGAATCCTTATATTATATATGCTGGAATATGGTCGATAGAAAAATAATATTTGATTTATATTTCGACACGAAACAAAAGCTATCAGACTGAAAGGAAAATTGAAACCTGATAACGCTTCGCAAAGCTCAACTGTGACTCTCTGTCGAAATTTACACGAAAGGTATGAAGATATAATATAACAGTACAAAATTGATACATTAGTATCCATTTTGCAATTACTGATGAAGATTAGCATACGTTCCTTCATTGTTTACCTTTTGCTAATACAGAATTCCACGAACGGAAAAATAAACAGACATAACTTTTAATTGGAAATGTCTTTTAACATGTTCAAAAGATTAGTTATAGCAATGGGAATTTTTGACGAACATTTTCAGGTACTTATGCGAAGGTAACTGGTTATGAATACGGAGAACTCAGATACTTGTACCACAACAAAGCTTCCAAAACTTAGGGCCGTATCACCGGTCAGAATAAAATTTCAGATAGATCTGTTGTTTATTGCGTATAACAATAAACTATCGTCATTTCAAGAGAATTTTGAGTATTTTATTTTTATTATTTTAAGTAATCCATAAATCTATTAAAATTACATTTTTTCTATTTATTTAGGCACTGAGAGAGCCTAGTTTTTAGACACTCCGCTCCCTATTTTCTGTTGAATTGTGTAGGCATTGCGTGTGGCGGAATTCAACGCCGCGCGCAATTATTATTTAAGTATTCCTATAGATAAATAATTATTATATATATTCTTAAAAATACTCATTTACAAATATATTCAACATATATCTATAAAAAAGAAATACCAAGCATTTTGTAATTGAAAAATAATTAACACAGCCAACCCACGTAAGAAAACATGGAAAAATTTTACGCGTACCATGCACGTGCCTTAACATTACTCGAACAGTGTCAGTAAAAACTATTCTGTAGAAGCAAAATTATTAAGTACTATTTTTGCTGTTGTTGCATTTCGATTATTACTTAATTAAGTATATTTTTATATTCATATTTATCGCTTTATAAGTTTGACCATAAATTAGAATATCAAACAAAATAATTTCAGTGAGCAAAAATATTATTTTCCTAAAAGAATAAATCGACAATTTTTGTGTTCGCATACAAAGA
The DNA here is from genome assembly GCA_036379175.1 of Heliconius cydno galanthus. Lineage (NCBI taxonomy): Eukaryota > Metazoa > Arthropoda > Insecta > Lepidoptera > Nymphalidae > Heliconius > Heliconius cydno. The sequence continues at coordinate 675,589 of JAKRZM010001188.1, read as the reverse complement.
TTAATAAATAAGACCGTTGAATACTTATGTACTATCGTCCAGTACAATATTACTATTAAAGCAATGTGACTAATGAATGGCCTGATTGAACCAATCGCCCTCATTACGGTATCTGAGATCTGAGACAATGTTTCTTTCAAAATCAAATTGAAATGATATTATATATTTAATAATAAAAGCTTTTACTATATTATAATCATTTTAGGGTACGTAACCTCAAAAGGACAAAACGGAAACTTATAGCATAACTCTGTTGTCGGTCTGTTCGTCGCCAAGTCCTCGTCCAAGCTGATATTAATATAAAATATTTAAATCGAAAGCCCACAGGAAAAATCTAAGTTCCAAGACAACGGAATCAAAGAATACGAGTATCCATCGTATTTGCTGCATTTTGTGTAAAATTCGCCTCGTAATCATAATCTATAAGGTTCTTACAATTATGAAATTTGGACAAAAGTCAAAACTTGCAATACAGGTAAAAAAAACATCCAAATAGTGAAAGTTTGTTGATATTTAATGAAAAAATCAACTGTAGTATTGTTGTAAATTTCAAGACCTAACCAATACTAATTGGTACGGAACCTTCAGTGAGCGAATTTGATTTTTTTTTAAATGAGATATGAAATATAAGAAATATATTTATAAGATTTTAATGGTGTTTATATAATACGGGTGATAAGAATACCTATTACGTACATACGTGTTTCTGTAAATATGATGTAAGACATAATATACCCCTTATATCTTTATAACTTAAAACAAATAAGGAAAGCGTATTTGCCTGCTAACAAGGACAAATATCTCTACCATAGTATAAAATAAATGGCAAGTACAAATTATTTATTACTATTATTTATTTTTAAAGTATAAAATGACATAAATTGATTATTTAAAAAATATATATTTTGGAAATACCTCTAAAATATACTTCAAAAATGTCAAACTTCTTTTTCGAATAAAGTAACGTTTATGTGAATTGCTTTTACAAACAGACTGACCAATATAGTTGGAAGTAAGTTATTTAACACAGACTGGATGAAAACAACAAAATTATATAAGGACGACATATATTTCAAAATTTTATAGAAAAGTCACCTAATAATAATGTAATCTTCACCTACAGTCTTATTTTTATTACCATATACAGTACGAGCAGTATTATTATCTTTAAAAAAGTCAACAATAGCCAACTCTAGTGTCTTCTTAAGTGCTAGTTAAAAAAAATCTGATTCACAAAATTTTACTAATAAATTTAATACCATGCCGTACTATATTAGTGTTATGGTAATTTAGACTATACAAAAAAAGTGACAATACATCATTGTAAAATTATAGAAATGTACAGTATGTACGTGTCTCGTCATTTAACTCTGTATGTAAAGTCGTTCGGGGCACCATGCACCTATGAATTTTTTTTTTTTTTTTTTTTTCGGACTTGACTTTAATGCTGTTAGCCTTACTGGCCTTTACAGCGACACCGGGTGGGTAGGGAAGAGGGTACTCTGTCCCTGAAAATATGCAGGCACTGTGTGGCTGCCTGTGGGGAGTGCCGACGACGCAAGGGCGCCCCCTGCGGGGCTCGAACCTCGGCTTGCGGTCGTCGAGCGGACTGGGAGTTTCCCTATTCTAAGCAAAGCCGGCCGCGACACAGAAGCCGCGACCGGGGGATAAAATTAGACTAATCTAAGGGAGCTAACGGTCCCTAACCGCTGGACCCGACGGCGCCGAGGCGCCGCCGGGCCGTGAGATAAGCTTGACTACGTCGTCGGTTCCGGCGACGACGGTGTGTGTGTCGTGCGTGTGTAGTGTGTTTCCTACCTACGTACGGGCCGTTTGCTACGGTAATGGCGTCATCGGGGTCTAAGAGGACGCTACGCGGGCGTCTACGAATCGCGTGAGGCGTGTAAT
>JAKRZM010001188.1:615981-673613 GCA_036379175.1 Heliconius cydno galanthus | reverse complement strand
TCTACCGTCGGTGAACGGTAGGTGAGTACCTATCTAATAACAACTGTGTATTCACTTACTGAACAAACAATCCGGACGCTGGAAACGAGCGATGCGGGACTCGGCAACCACAGGGCAACGCAGCGCAGCAGGACGCCACGCAGCTCAGCAGTCGCAGGAATCCGCAGCACAACACTAATATAAATACAGTAGCACTTCGACAAGGGATCGAAATAAATATAATAGCCCAATTGTGCGACCTCACCGAAGCAAGGCCGAATCGGATCTGCACCTATGAAGCGCTCACCACCATTTTGAGACTCAGTTTGCACGATCGAGTAACACAACCTATATATGTACCCTGGCGATAAAATACAACATAATTTTATACTGCATGCTGGGGTCGCTTCCGTTGTCTTGTCAATTTTGAAGGTCGGGCACAGAATCTTAAAATTAAGTTTCCTTTTCTGAATACATATCCCTGAATGCTGGCGTCGGTTTCTTTTGTTAGAGAATTCTAACATAAATTGATATACAGCTGATAGTACAAACGGAGGTTATATGCTTCCGTTGCGCAAGTTATTTTCGGGAAAATGTTTACCAGTGCCATAATAAAGTTGTGTCTACTGTAAAGCCATAACGCAACCGGACTGGTCCTAGCTGTACTGATTACCAGGAGTGATTATATTTAAAGAACTTTCTTTACCCTGGTATGTGGGTCACTAAGACGTCAACTATATATTACATAAATGGAAATTATGCCATAGTAAACCTCAATCAGCGTAATGGAAACCAAACATCAAGTTCCTCCACTGGCACAATCGAAACGCCATAAATTAAGAACTGAACTGAACTGAACATCAAGTTCACCTGATCTGATACATAACTTTACAGATAAGCTACTCTATAACATACATATAGGGTAAAGGTATCAGCCAAATCATACGACATATGGAACCTTAAAATATATAATTTAAATTTGGAATAGTTTGAATCCAGTTTTTGATGACAATTGGTGTTAAATGAAAATAGGATGCTGCAGGAAATAAAGGCCATGCGAACAACGTAGCGGGCACTGCTAGTATATTAAATTAAATTTATATAATTTATAAGTTTTATTTTTAAGACTGATTTGACTAATTTATAAGACTTTTGTAATGTAACATAATAGAGAATTTACGTTTCTTTTCGTTTTCGTTTTTTGTAGTGTTTACATAATTATATTCCATTAATTCATCCATGCATAAGCAGTCAATTAAGTAAGTGGTCTATGAGATCAAAGAAATATATTTTTTTGTAAAAAGTTTAGAGATACTTGGGTAATAATAAAACCTGGATTTTGAATAAATACTTCGTAAACACGGGAGCGACGGACGTAATATTAATAAAAAAAATAATGACTATGTGCATTTATTAAATAATTAATTTTAATTATAACTGAAAGAGTCTTTACTGTCTTTAAAATAAGTTATGTTAAATAATTTAATATTTTTCCTATATTATGTATACAGTGTAATAATTTTAGTACTTTCTTTTCAATTATTCGTCTAAGATCTGGCGATACGCCAGTTAAGTAGCTAAATACTGTTTTTGGGGTCAAAGAGTTCAACATTTACCGTTTATCGTATTGCAATTTAGAACCTAAAAATATCCTTGAATAAAATAAACTTACAAATGAGTAATTATTAACAATCCATTAATCCATAAATTTAAACAATTATTACAAAAAACAAATAAAATTAAACTTACTGATTTTCGCGGCTTATAGGACTTATGCAAGAATGTAGAGTTTTTGCCTTAGTTATACTTTAATACTATAAATGTGTATATATTTATCACCGCAACATGATTAATATTAAAGTTACCACACCATTGCATTTAAAAATATATTTTTTGTGCAAAAATATAAAACTTATTGGAAACGTTTCTTAAATTATTTCATAATATTAAAACAAATTAAGTAACGTCTTAACTCATCTACTCCCTCCACTGAAGTGAAGTTTGCAATCAGAAATCAGAATCGTACTTTACACTTTAGCTAGTAAGAATTATGGTTTAGGTAGCGGCACTCAATTTGAGGTTATATTAACATTTCTTGATCATACGAGAATATTTCGACGAATAGGAAGCGTTCCTAATGTCAATCGATTTTCTACAATACAGCGATCGGCAGCAATTCTCATTTCTAGTCTAATAAAATTTAATTTTTATAATTAATAACTAAATGTTGTATTACAAAATATACTTTTGTATATTTTTTTATTTCTGACATTTCTTATAGAAATATTATAACATAGATTATAACATTCCACACCTTATGGTCTTATTTTAATTTGCAAAAAAATAATAATTAAGTAACGTTTTGAACTATACTCTTCAGAGATATACTATTATTTTTTACATCTTTAACCAAGTACTTTATTTTTCTTTAATCTATTGATACAACATAATTTTTTTGTTACTGGCAACACTCCGCAAATAAAGCGCACAAAACGAGAACATTGCTCTACAATCTGCACTTGTGACGTCTCTACATTACTGTTACTTAAATAATGCTGATTCTATATGTATTTTATAGCTATGCAGGATTTTTTTATTTGTGGACTTGACTTGACAATATGTATTGACAATATATAATTTAACGGTATTAAGCAAATGTGTTATAGGGAACCGTATAAATATATACTATGATATAATTAGCAAAAACTCTATTTAATATAATACCATATAATTAATCATTTTTAAAGTAATTCTCTGTAGTTTGTTTACAAATATAAGTAATTTAATTTACTTAAAAGGCCGTCGCGGCACAAGGGTATGACTGCACCGCGGCGGTTGTAGGTTCGATCCCCACTCGAGGAAGTGAAATATTTATTTACGTTTATATTTCCATTTCTTTGCTCTGGTGTCAGGGCAAAGTACGGCGTTGAGTTCTGCCACCCAACACGCAATGCCTCCAGAATTCGACAGAAAGTGGGAAACGGAGTGTCTTAACACTAGGTTCCCTCGGCCTATCCTGCTGTTTGCTGGATACAGCGTGAAGCTGATGTAGGATATTTTTTTACAAAAAACTGTGAAATACGTAATGCATATAATGTAATGAATGTAACATCTAAGTGTAAACACAACTATTGTGAGTTCGATTTTAGTTTTGGGGAATAAATTATTTTCATTACCTCTTTCTCGTGACTAGACAATGCTCGGCCTTAAGTTCTGCCATTCAACACGCAATATTTCGAAAATTCGGCGAAAAGAAGAAACGGAATGTCTTAACGTTAGGTTCCCTCTGTCTAGCCTGCCATCTTATGCTGGACACAGCGTAAAGCTAAAATAATAAATATATCGTTTCGATGGTGTATGGGGGCTTTGTGTTATGACTTTCGACTCCCAATGTCTCAGTCGACAGAAAGGGCGCCCTATCTACCATGACCTAAGGAGACGAAACGTGAACACTCACCGTAGGTCAGATCCATTAATTCAAGGTCACTCAGAGTTAGAGTAGAGATTGTGTTTAGGCAATCGTAGTGTAGGACGATGGGCAGATAATTTAAAGGTGACTGGCATCGAATATATGAGAGCTGCCCGAGACCGGAAAAAAAATGACTATCATCTGTCTGAAAACGCGATGATTATAGATTAAGTATTTACTCGAGGAAATAAATTATTTTATAGGGTGAACCAGAAACCCTGATAACCACTCGTCGCAGTCAGTCAGTACGCAGTCTCGAATTAAGCATGAAAGGCCCGATTAAAATGTAGTACTTGCGTAATGTCAGTTACATTCTGACTGCAGCACGGTAAATTGACTGAATAATTAATAGTCTCTTATTCATGAGCGTCATTAATAAATTAAAATATTTTTTCTTGTAAGGCTTGTTATTTTGAATAATAAAAATAAACTGTATTCCTTAATAATTCCAAGAATAATTTAATTACCCTAAATTAAATATTCAATGAGAATTGCACCTTTCACGTTGATCGCAAAAGCCTATTATTATGTTATGCGCCTGGTGTAATTTTAAGCAGTAAAATCATATTTATTTACTAAATAAATATCAGCTTCACGCTGTATCTCGCAGACAGCAAAGTAGGCAGAGGGAACCTAGTGTTAAGACATCCCGTTACCTACTTACCGTTGAATTCTGGACGCTTTGCGGAACTCAACGACGCGCTTTGCCTCGACCAGCCAGAGCGAAGAATCATAACATAAATTTAAATAAATAAGTTAACACAATTTAAAGAAATACATTCAAAACTTACATTAAAATTATTGATAGTAAGCTTCTATATTCAAGCGCCATCACCTCTATGTACGATCTCTCTGTCAATATTTATTCTAATATTATCTTTACATATCTTTTAGCATACACTTAAATATTATTCCACTAAGCACTCATTATTATTAGAAACACAGTTTTTCCAATGTTTAACAATTTTAAGTTCATGGCGGCAGTTATTAGTGGAAAGGTACATTTACTTTTTAATGTAAACTGTCGATTGGTACAGTTTACATTACTACACAAATGAAAACAGGACTTTGCTGAAACTGCTTTAAAAGTGTTCAATATGAATGTGTCCAGTAGTTACTTTAAAGAATCAATTAAATAGAATAGGAAACATTTAAAATGTCAAACGCACAGGGCCGTGGTGCGCCAACGAGATATTTTGCCCCACACTACTATTTGCTGCGTTTTTTGGGATTGGGTTGGTGGCACCATCCCGATGAAAATGATACTAGAAATTTCCCTGGATGGTACTTATATTACGCAATACTAACACAGCTAGTTTGGGTTGCTGGCTTTGTGGGGTTAGAATCAATCGATCCCTTTATCGGCGAAAAAGATCTCGACCGATTCATGTTTAGTTTGTCTTTTGTCATCACTCATGACCTAACTCTTATCAAACTCTACATATTTTACTTTAAAAACGACAACATTCAGGACATAGTGCGAACTTTAAATATAAGAATACAGGATTTTTATCAAAATTATGAAAAAAATCGTAAAACTACAAGAATAACGAAAATATTAACTGCATCGTTTGTCTTTTTTGGATGGATAACAATAGGAAACACAAACATTTATGGAATCATTCAAGACCTTCGTTGGAAAGCGAAAGTGGCTAAACTTAACGAATCTGTGCCGAAGCCACCGAGGACGCTTCCTCAACCCATATTCATTCCATGGAAATATGAGAGCGAAGAATCTTACATCTTTACTTTTTTGCTAGAGACGGTAGGACTGCTGTGGACAGGCCACATCGTTATGACAATTGACACATTTATTGGCTCTGTTATATTGCATATGAGTTCACAGTTCGTCATACTACAGGAAGCCTTAATAACTGCTTATGATCGAGCACTTGGTCATTTAGCTGCAAATATAGATCCTAGTCGCGTCAATACTCTTGTGTTTGACCATATTTTTCATTCAGATCCAACTCGTCGCAACGAGAGACTTGGAAGAGCGTACTATACAGATAAAGATATTGAAACTGCGCTAGAAAATACATTAAAAAGTTGTATTCAGCAACATCAAATACTAATTAAGTATGAATTTACATATATACATTGTGCATTCACTAACTTCACTTTTCTCTACTAGAAATTTAGTTTTTTTCAATGTAAGTTTGCATTTTAAAAAGAAGTGACTGATTGAAGTGAAGTGTGAAGTGATTTTTCGAGGTAGACATTGTTAATGTTTGTAATTTCCTTTTAGTTCTGGTTTAACACGCCTACATAGGTTTTATCTGTGTGGAAACTGAATGTATGTAGCAAATCTCTAAATGCATTATTCATCATCATTACTTAAGCATACAATACATAGAAATTATTGTCTTAAAAATGTCTAGTCAAAAATATATAGGGTAATTTTTAGGGTTGTGTACCACAAACAAAAGAAAAGAACAGAACCATTATAGGATCACTTTGTTGCCCGTCTATCCGTCTGTCAAGGCCATCTCGAGGTTACGGGGCCGTATCAAGCTGAAATTAATATTAAATATTCAAGTCTATGATGCCTTGGAGCACAGGGACTAATTTCATGTTTAAAATGATTAATTTAATCTGAAAAACTGCTGATTTGATGGGTAAAATAATAAATTTTCAGTGAAAAGCCCTATATATAGTACAAAAAAGATACTTTAATGTTATTTAATTAAATTATTATTTAAAAAGATTTAACTAGACGATAGCAAAGACGATGTATCTAACTAAGTTTCTTTATTGCTTACCACAAAAAGGCACGAAACATAAGTTGAATTAAAGTTCTGGCACCAAGCAGTATGAAGGCAACGACCCTTAAATTGCAATAAAGTGCGACATAAATTAGCTTGAAACTTAGCTCGTGCCAGCTAACGACAAACTTTCCTTCCTTAAAATATAGTGGACAGAAAAATATTAATAGTGAAACTTTAAGACGATATAAACATTTTATTTGTGTGTTAGCTACATATTGTCCTTGTGACAACATCAATAGAAATTAAATAATATAACCGTTTCGAGGTTAAGTAAAATCAGCTTCACGCTTTATCCCGCATACAGCAGGGTGGACAGAGGGAACCTAATGTTAAGACACTCCGTCCCCCACTTTCTGTCAAATTTTTCATGCCATTTCGTGTTGAGCTTTTGCGTTTAGTGCCAGAACGAAAAAATGAAAATTCGAATATTTTTTTTATTAAATTACAATTAAAAAAATCGGCGTATAAAGGTATATCACAATAATTTAACTAACATTGGCAAAAGGTAATATTTAGTGGGATACGACTTGCCCAATATCAAAGGATTACCGCCTCAATATTGTCACTCTGTTACATTTTTCACGCCTAAATCAACATAATCTACGTTTCATATTCACCTCCGTTCAAAATGAAGGAGTTCATTCATATTTCTCGATAAGTCCCCAGTATTCAGTCAGCCTTTTACTTCCAGTTGTGTGGAGAAATTCGCGTCGACTTATTCCTATGGCTTTATGACTCAACTCCTCTCGAGTATGGCTGCGATTTGCGTCGTAATGGTGCAAGTTTCGGTAAGATAAAACAGGAGAAGTTCTTTTTTATTTATTATTTACATATATATCACAGAAATATCACTTTCGAGGCAAATTGTTCTATAAAATTGTTCTAATTTAAATGTAGATTTAATGCTCGAGATGGTTATTATATTTTAAATAATTTTACGCTCTGAAATTGTAATTTCGACGAGTTTTACTTATTTATTAAAATTTTTGAACAGAATTTGTGAAGTACCTACTAGCTAGCTGGCTCAGGAATATACTCAAAGAATGTTGTTAATGTTCTGCTTTTGAAAAAATACGATTGCATGGCACCTTTATTTCTTAATATTAAACTTAAAAAAATATAGGTTTTCAGCTTCACGCTCAATCCCGCTTGTAGCAGAGGGAGTCTAGTGTTAAGACACTCCGCTCCCCACATTACCTTTTCCGCCGAATTTTAATTGCATTACGTGTTGAATGGAGGAACTCAACGCCGCGTTTTGCCTCGACACCAAAGCGAAAAAATGAAAATATCGAATATTTAATTTCCTCGAGTGGTAATCGAACCCACAACCTGTCGCCTTGACAGTCACACGCGTGCGCCTCTACGCTACGATTGGCCCCAAAACATTTATTTTTATTTTTTATTTACTTGTTTTAATATTATAATTTATAAATACTTGCATGGTTACAGCAAGATGCGTCCAGTTTCAAATCTATCCGCTTAGCGACATCATTGGCCTTCTTTGTGGCCATGATCATACAGCTCGCTATACAATGTTTTACTGGAAGTGAATTAACGCATCAAGTAAGCACTAAAATAAAATAAATCAGCTTCACGCTATATCCCGCACACTGCAGGATAGCCAGAGGGAACCTAGTGTTAAAACACTCCGTTCCCAACTTTCCGTCGAATTCTGGAGGCATTGCGTCGACACCAGAGCGAAGAAATGAATATATCAAATGTTTCACGTCCTCAACTGGGGACACGCTTATACCCTTGCGCTACAACTGGCCTAATCTAAACTAAATAATTTTTGAAATGTTTATAATGTGTATTAATAATTTAAAAACTTTTTTTAACTATAACCACATGGAATAAAGGATAAGAAAGTTTAACTAACAACTTCACCATAAAAACTTTTGCCAGGCCAGTCTAGTATCAGATGCAGTAATGCAGTGTAAATGGGAACGCATGCCGCCACGCCTTCGACGTATGCTGCTCCTAACCATGATGAGAGCCCAGAAACCACTACATCTAAGAGCAGCAGGTTACGCGTATATGGACAACAGCTGCTTTCTATCAGTGAGTTTTTACAAAATACAAAAAATATAGCAGTTAACCAATAATGTAAACGAAATAGTTTGTATGCTCATAAATCTATTATAAAACGAATCTAGTCATTAAAATTTTCACTAATGTAGAAATTTTGAGATAATATTTCAGTTATTATTTATATAATTCACTCCTAACCTTAATTTATTTAGAGCGTTGAAATAATAAGAGAAATCTTTACTTCAACCATAATATTAAAAAATATGAAAATACAGTAAGTGAACGATGTACTCGTAATACTGACATGTACGTTGCCTGTGATATATATATTTTTTTTTCATTTAGAAATATAAATTAAAAATATTGAATTCTTTCTAATATTTTAAGTTTATCAACTGTATATATGCATACAATACATCACTTTCTTGATGACGTTAATTGGTACAATTGTCTTCCAATCAACAGTTACAGCCATTTCACGACTAACGTTATAACGTAACTGTATTTGTATACATCCATAGCTGCATTTTTCTAAGTTAAAATTAATTTACTAGGTAAACTATTTATATTATGAGAAACGACTTATACATATTCTATAAGAAATCTCAAACAAAAGTGGTAATTTTTTGTAAAAACTTAAACATAAATATACTTTTGAGGTCATATTTTTCCTTATAGAAGTTAAACTTAAAGATAGTGAGTATTTAAAGATATATATAATACGCAGTACTTTTTTATTTCCGTGTTTTTAATGTTTCCCGTACATAATTATATACTATATTGTATTACTACGTGAAGAATGACACTTTAGCTGCCATTTTGACATTTTTTTTTTCACGGCGTCGTCTATTTAGATACATACTTATTTGCGCTCGAAACGCCATATATCAAGAATTCAATTCAATACATACTAATCCATTTTTTTTCTTTCAGATACTGAAAGCAGCATATTCGTACTACGCAGTGTTAAGTCAAAAACAGGTTTAACTGTTGAGGTATTTCATTAAAACGACACATTATTATAAGTTTATTTATTACACACATTACATAATTATATTTACCTACTCTCAGCACATATGACAATATAAATATAAGTAACTAGTCTATGCTAATAGCTATCACAGTTTGTAAGCACATATAAAAGTAGAAAATAAATATTCGAATGTTTTTAATGTTGTCGTCAACTTATCGCTAGTTCACTCATACGTTTGACCTAGAAATAAATATATTTTTTTAAATATTTTATACAATTTTTTGCTTTAATGATGTTCATTTAGATTGTAATAAATTGAAAATAATTTATTTCAGTGTCAAATCTTTTAATTTCACAGTGAATAATTCATGATTGTATTATAATATTTTACATAATTATGTAGGTATAACAACATACATGTTTCATACGAGCATCAATTTTAATGAAATTATAGTACGTACCGTACTCAAGTGACAATACGTATAAAAAGTAGAGTCGACTCTACTTGTTTTCTCACAGAAACTTTTCTCGACCGATATCTCCATGGATGCACATGTGAAGTAAAACTATTAACTTTAATAATGACTATATACATTTTAATTTAAACCTCTTTATCCGAGCATAAATGAATTTTGTAAAGTAGGTCATAGTTCTAGTAGACGAGGCTTGGGCGTCTCACTGCGAGATCTCTCTGGTGTCTTCGCGTTTAACACTGTCATTTCTTCACACCTAAGCATAATAATATTTAATATTAATATAAGATTATATATATTTTTAATTACTTTATTTTTATAGTGATAAATTATAAAAGTAATTATGCAAATTCAAAAAACACATGTTGTTATAAAAAGTTGTATAATATCGTAAGAAATTAATTTGCTATTTTATTAAGATTTTTTTCAATTATAAATAATTACAGAAGCGACGCCATTGTGACTTTACTAGTAAAACATGTATTTCGGGTCAAAGATCATGCGGAGAATATTTTTATATATATAATATATTTTCTGTATAAAGCGAAATCTGTTAATCAAAATAGAGAGATTATAATAAAGAGTGAAAAAATATATACTCTAACGTCCATATTCCATCCATATATGAGTAAAATGTACAAAAATAAATAGAGATAACAATCAATAGTACCAAACCAAGCAAACAAAATGAACAAAAAAAAAGGATAAAATCCACAATCCTCTCATCTCAAGTTACAATCGAAAGTACATCCATTGTGCAAACCTGTCGTCAGCAGACTGCGCCGCGTTGTAGTACACGTCGGGCAAGGCGGAGTCGTGCTGACTGAGCAGGGTGCTGCCCGCGCGAGGCGAGTGCGGCCCGTGGCTCGCGTACGGGGAGAAGGGGACTGCTGCTCGTAGCGCTGCTAGCACCAGTAACATGCCACCTGAAAGATTAAATGTGACCTAAGTGTTAAGACACTCCGTTCTCTATTTTCCACCGAATTCTGGAGGCATTGCTAGTTGAGTGGCGTAACCTTTACCTCGACACCAGAGCCAAGAAATGAAAGAGTTTAAATCGAACCCCTGCGCCACGACTGGCTTTAACATAAATTTATTCATTCATTTTTACTACCTTTTTTTATTATGTTGGATAACATTAACCACTGTAGTAAATTAAAACTTATCGTTGCTTCATAGGTATAATTTAACATTTTATTCCATTCGATTACGTAGCAGACTATTAATATTTGTGTATTTATCAATGTTTATGTAATTGTTCGTCTAAAAAATATTCTTTTAAGATTTTTTGGCCCACTTTGAAAGAAACATTTAACATGAACTTGCATTTTTTTTTCATTTAACACTTATCCCTTCTATTTTCATATTTACGGTTAGGCGACACCTTTTATTTGACTATTAATTTGAAATTCACCACCCATCACTAAATATTTTAAATTTTCGGAACTTCGCGCATATGATAACTTAAGAATTAAATAATCAGAATTGCAAAGTTAAAAATAAAATTCTTATTACATCCTCCATTTACAGTAAATAAATCAAATTTGTATTAATAATCTTTCATATTATAATGTAAATCAAAATTGACATAGTCATCCCCTAAGGATCAAGAGTCACGTTTAACACGTCGCGGCACGTCAAACCCATTTCTACTGCTGATATAACAATTTAGTATTCGAAACAAACTATTTTTACAAATGTTTACTACCACAAATGAATGATGTATAAAGTTGTTTAGACATTATTCATTAACCTACCCTTGTCTTATTTAAACATCCTAACTCCCATACTTAACACTATTGAATAACCTATATATTTAAATTTTAAATTTAGCTATATACCTATATAATTTGTTTTTGTTTTTATATTCCTCACAAAATAGTAGACGAAGAATTGTTTTATTTATTTCATACTAACGGAATTTGTTTTTGTAAGTATATCATTATATAAAAATATGGTCAGATGTAATTTGAACTCCCAATTATCGCGTTCAGTCAAATACTCACACGATAATTTTCTTACATACTAATACTATAACTTTAATTATATTAAGCATATAAATAAGAGAGAAGCAACTTCTAGGTATACTTAAGTGTCTGTTTTCTCGCAATGTGGACACTAGGAAAGCCTTTTAACCGGTTAAGAGGCCAATTTTAACCTAGAAACATGTTGCCAGCTCGCGGTGGCGTTATAGTCTTAATTATAACATTAAAGTACCCAACTACTGTTTAGTAATTACTGTTGCAAACAGCTTATGCAGCTTTCTGTGTAATTGTCGCTAGTTCTAGTTTTATTTACAAGCTTTGGATACATTGTTTTCGTAAATAAAATAAGCGAATATAAATTCAAACATTTTATAGAAGAATTATAACCTTTCTTTTATACAAGCGTGTATAAAGTGTATAATGACTAAATGCGACAGGTTGTGGTTTCGACTCGCACTCGAAAAAATGGAATATTTATTATTTTTATTCGTTCGCTCTGGTGTCGAATGGCGTTGAATTCAGCAACTCAAGGCGCAATGTCTCTAGAATCGGATCGGATAATGGGAAACGGAGTGTCTTAACACTAGACTCCCTCTGCTATCCTCTACGTGAAGGATTCTCCTCCTGATCCTCTAAACCCAAATTAACCATCCTAACAATATAATTTAAATATCATTTAATGTCGATTCCAAGCCCTAATAAATTAAAGTAAATATTCTCCATTATTAATACCAACAAAAATCCTCTTGGACCTCTCTTCCTCGAACGGAAAATACAAACTTTACCTTCCTACATACACATACATGGGGCAAACGTAGATCTGTAGAACATCACATATACCATACGTGACAAGATGACAGACGTGAGAAGAATCACAAGTCGCATATTAGAATAAAATTTAAAACTTCTTTTCAGTAAAATCTGAAGTAAAGTTATGAAATATAATATAGACCTATATAAAATAACCATACGAAACCGTAGTGGCGCAGTGGGACTGACCGCGTCTGACCGTAAACGCGATGGTAACGGGTTGGTCCCCTTGGGACCTTGCTCCTTAATCCTTCGGAAGATTAATATACTTCAATTATTATCGTTTCTCTCCTCTGGTAAGACAACCAGCATTAAGGCAGTGANCCCAAATTAACCATCCTAACAATATAATTTAAATATCATTTAATGTCGATTCCAAGCCCTAATAAATTAAAGTAAATATTCTCCATTATTAATACCAACAAAAATCCTCTTGGACCTCTCTTCCTCCAACGGAAAATACAAACTTTACCTTCCTACATACACATACATGGGGCATACGTAGATCTGTAGAACATCACATATACCATACGTGACAAGATGACAGACGTGAGAAGAATCACAAGTCGCATATTAGAATAAAATTTAAAACTTCTTTTCAGTAAAATCTGAAGTAAAATTATGAAATATAATATAGACCTGTATAAAATAACCATACGAGACCGTAGTGGCGCAGTGGGACTGACCGCGTCTGACCGTATACGCGATGGTAACGGGTTGGTTCCCCTCTCGGAAGCAGGATATTTAAATTTTTATTTTTCCGCCCTAGTAAGAGAACCAGAATATATAGATATAAGTACTCCCAAATTTGAACAGAAAGCGGTGAATGAGGTAATCTGACGAGGTGTAGGTTTTTTGTACCCTGCCTACATCTTGTCAATGCATAATTAAACCTGAAATTAAAAACGGTACCCGAAACAGTAGCTAAAATTGTTAGATTAGCAAAGAGTATTGCCGTCGCTGCACACGCGTAGAAGGGCGCCCTCGCTCGTCCACACGACCACCGCATGAAGTCCCAGCATCTGAGCTTCATGGAGTATTCCCCTCGACGGCACAGTAAGTCCACGAACAAAGCTATCACCCACATTGTCTCTAATATGAATACGAGGGCCGCCCCCACTCTGTAACAAGTTTTTAAATTGTTACATGTTATGGAAATGTTAACGTTTAAAATATTTAATTACTTAGTATTACCACACAGCACCGACACAAACAGAGTTAAGACACTCCGTTGCCCATTTTCCACCGAATTCTGGAGGCATTGCGTATTCAGTAGTGGAACTCAAATCCGCGATTTGCCTGGACAACAAATTGGCCAAAAATAATTAAGAGAAATAACTACAATTGCAATTGCAAATTATTTAGCCTTAAATTTCAAATCAAAAACACCTATGGCAAAGGAGTGTAGATTATTTTGGCTTTAAGTATGGGTATATAACCTATACCTAAAACCAAAATAAAAAAGGCTTTCTTTTTTAAGAAAAAGAAATGAGAAAGACGTAAAATTCGTATCGGCCTCTTTTGTTAGAGTTTCCGTCGGGTGTAAGTGTTACGCATTTATTATCCCGGTTTTCATCCTCTCAGGTTTATGGCTTATTTTGAAGTTCTTTATGCTTATTATGTTTCTAGGCAAAGGCAAAAATATATACAAAAAACGCTTTAGTTTTTATTTTTTTCATTTCTTATTAATAAAATCTACGACATTACTAAAAAAAGACTATGCTATATTTTGATTGGATAAAAAACATTTGAACTAACCGATTCTAAAATTAAATTTGGAACGTTTACGTGTTACCCTCATTATAAATAGTAAAATGGTTATCTTGAGTTGTCAAAGGATATTTTTTTATTATATAATGAATGTTTATCTGCATTTTGGAAATTTAATTATAAATGGAATGCTGTACTTAAGCTATAGTAATTACTCACATTAACCCAGGCGCCACTTCATACCCTAGGACAGTCAGCT
This sequence comes from Heliconius cydno galanthus, assembly GCA_036379175.1. Taxonomy (NCBI): domain Eukaryota; kingdom Metazoa; phylum Arthropoda; class Insecta; order Lepidoptera; family Nymphalidae; genus Heliconius; species Heliconius cydno. Next base: position 659,156 of record JAKRZM010001188.1, on the reverse strand, counting down.
CAGCGCCTGCGCCACTCATTACTGCGAACAATAGAAGTTGTCGTGGCATGAGTGGGACATGACACAAATCTGGATACATCTACTATTTTATACTTTGCTAGCAAATGGCAACATAGGACATATACACATAGTACACGTGTAAGTCAAATAGATATTAAAATAAGAAAGAAAAACATCACAATTCATTAATCAATTACTTATATGAGAAATAAAAATCTATTGTTTTTGTCTATTTTGTTTTTTTATTTACTTATATAATTTCTGTATTGTTTACATAAATAAATCTGCAAAAGTATATACTAGCAAAAGCATAGATTTATAAAATGTTAAGTAAGTAAGTACATCTTGAAGCAGAAATAAAAATATTGACTATGTTTACGTAGAGGTGTTGTGATTTTAAATTATATCAAAGATGATATAATAATTCATCATCACTTATATAATCAGTACCTACTTACTGTAATTCTTCAATAAATTACTTTAAATTTTCTGACTATTTTTTTTAGTATGGAAGTTAAATTGTTTTATTACTTTAGAATAGTAGGTACTTTTTAGGGTTCCGTTTCTCAAGGACCACTTCCTTGCCCGCCAGTCCGTTTGTAAAGATCGCGTGGAAATATCAAGTTGAAATGATTATCAAGCTTCTAAGTCAACGCCATTAAAGATACGAGAATTTTGGCTTCACGTTTCACGTATTTAAATCGAATCGTTTTTCTATCCTAGGGTACCTCTCACGAAGTGAAAACTTACAATACAGTTAAAGACAAAAATCCGAATATTCAAAATTCATAGGTAAGTACATACTTCATAGCAACAAATGATTAAAAACTTATATTTGTAGTTTATTTTAAACAAAATGAGTGCATACGCCCGCACACTAAAGTTTGTCAACGTTTATAAGTTACCCACAATCTTGAAATTGGTACGGAACCATTAGTGAGCGAGGGTTTTTCTAGAATAAATTTACCTACACATTTACTTGCGTGATGGACTGAAAAGTTATATTAAAATTTATATAACGAAATTTTACTTATTTTAAAAAACTAGATATAAAAAAATAAAACATCCGTAAGAATAAGAATACTAAGATCTTAATTGATAACATTGATTGATTATACCTGATTAATTACTATAAACATACTCAACCTGACGTAAAAAATAAGAAAAAGAAAGATCAACAACAAAAGGCACCTAATACCATCATACATACAAACATTTTATTCATGCGTCAATAAGAAAAAGTTAAATTATGAGACGTGTTCTAAAGTTCTCTTTTTCTAAACAACTGAATACAAGAAATTCGCGATAGTAAAATACGAAGAAATAAAATGACAATCAAAATTTAAATTAATATAATACCTACCTATAGCAGTTACGAGACCCCATAGTCTGGCTATAGGCTGTAACAAGTCCCATAATTTTGACTCTAATGACTTTTTGGGCGTACATCTGTTTACTGTCCCTTGTTTATGAACCGTCTGAGGCGGACGGAGACCACTCTCCTGGGCAGCCTGGTTTATTTCCACACTCATTTTCACATCACTTCATTTCTGCTAATTGAATGAGCCTTTACAAGAACAACACAAATTGAGTAAGTTCCAAGGTTTCTTTCGTTCCGAATAATTAACACACAATATATATTTTCACAATTTATATCACATTAATATGAATTTTTGTCACACAGTTCTTATATATATCATACATACAAGAAACTAATTAGATTTTTTTTCTTTAACAAGAAATTTATGAAGTGAACTATAATATCTTTAATTGTGAACTAATAGATAAGATATCAAAAGCGCATCAGTTTATTTATACTGGCCGAGTGCCAGGTCCCACAAATATAGCACCTTGAATGTTATTTGTAAACATGATGAGAACAACATGAGATCAAATAATAAATATTAGAAGTTACGATGAAACGTCCGTAGTAATACACTATATGAAAAAACTCGCGAATACACTAGATAACGTCTGCTCGGTCTCGCGCGCAGCCTCACTCTACTGAAAATTACAGATGAACCGCTCTCCGTGGTCCACACGCAACTGAATCAAAACATAAAGAAAATAAATAGAAATTACTAAAATATTTTTGAAGGCGGGAATACTCACAAGCAAAATGTAAATTTAAATTTAAATATAAATTTCATGAGGGATGTTATAAAATTACCAAACTAATTGTATTTGTTGTTATATAATACGTCTAATTTTAAGACACAATAGCCTCTACTGCTTTTACGTATAATATACCTAATAATAATAAATTAAAAATAAAATTAATTAAAAAATTGTATTATTACAATACATTAACATAAAGGAAGGCCAATCGTGGCTCAGGGGCACAAAGTGTGACTGTGAACGCAACTGGTCGCGGGTTCGACTCCACGCGAGGAAATTAAATATTTATTTAAATTGATATTAACACAACTTCTCAGATTGTTCAAATGTAGAGCTATTGTATTTTTTTTTTTCAAAATAAGATATTAAAGAATAAAAATATCTTTCTATCCTATGAGTAAATATAAAATATTTACAACAGATAACATAAAATGCAAAATTTAATTATAAAGATCATAATTTCTTTTCAATGCCATGTTTTTTATTATTGTCACATTTTATAGAAAAAGTTATTATGGTGTGTAGCAAAGCTTAAAATTAAAATTTACTCATTATTATATCGTTATTTTATCTTTTTCTTCGTATAAAAGTTTTGTGTTACTTGTAGGTAAGTGGTGTGTGATTATAATTTACACAGGAGTGTGATGCCAATAATATCGTATAAATGGATGCGCTGTCGTAACATGTGCTAAAAAACTACGTTATCCAATAGATAATAATAGATAAATTGTTAAAGTTATTTTTTTTTATTATTACGACTAAACGAAAGAAGTTTAAATTTCTTAGTTATATAAGCATGTAATTGTATCTTAATAGAAAAAAAACTTCACGCTTTATCTTGTAGCAGGGAACGCCGAGAAAACCCAGCGCATCAGGCAGGGGAACAAATAATAACACTTTTTTCCGACCAATTTCAGAGACATTGCTTGTTGATTGGAAATCGGAAATCAACACGAAACTTCACCAGAAAGAGGAAATGGAAATATTAAATCTTTCATTTCCTTTAGTGAGAATCGAACACCACACCCACAACCCGTGACGCCATGATTGACCTCAAGCCAAAAAAACAATTAAAATATGAGTTATAGACATTTTGACTCACAGTCAATTAAAAGACTGAATATGTGACTAACACGTATTAGTTAAGCTAAATATATTGTAATTCAAAATAAAACTACACAAAAAACTAGATAAACATGATGTATTATTAGTAAACAGATAAAGTTGTCCCTCGTCCGCGGCCTCGGGCTGATTTAATTTATCTAAAGGAAACTCAATAGTAAACAAATTGTCATACAAGTTTTTATCGCTGTTTCAGGACCCTTTTTTAAGATAATTCAGATTCTATGTACTTAAATAGACAACAATTACTTATGTACAACAAAGCAGAAAAATACGTTATAAATCTGAAACTACTGAGTAGGTACTGGGTAGCGGGTTCCTTTTAATATTTGAGGGGATTTTAGGGCGAAACATAAGACATACAAAATAAATAGTGTAGCTTCGATAAAAAAAAATTCCTTCGATCTGATTATACTAATCCTGCGGAAAGTATTATTATGCAATGTAGTTCCACTACTAAATTACTATTCGTAGATTTAAATCATTATTATAAAACTCGATTCCCACTCGTGAGAATTAATTGTTTTCATTTCCCCGCCCTGCTAATAAGCCAAAGTGCGGTGTTGAGTACCGCCAAAAAGAAATCAACTAAATCAAAACACTCGACCACTTTTGGTGCATTTTAAATGAAATTCACCGCATACTTAATCCAACCCTACACCTACAGGGAGTACCTATACCCTATACATTATAACATAATGATCATAGGGTACTCCTCGTGGATCTACGGTTATGAAATCTCGGCTCGGCTCAACTCCCGTCTTCCCCTTAGTCTCCGATCCCAAAGTGATAATGTCCTGGAAATATCTTTGTGTCGTACCCGTTGCTACAGTAAATCATTCACTGTCCAAGCTGCGAAGCTATGGAATACCTTACCACAATAAGGCAGTCTAAATCCTTAAATATATTTAAATATAAAGTTAAAAATTACTATCTTAGTATGTAATCTTTTTTATATATTTCGACGTAATTGTCATGTATCTATGCACTTTTTCTATATTTATTTATTTAATTATTTATTTTTATGATGTATGTATGCAGGTGTATAAATATATGCCTTTGATCGCGCCATGCCCGCTCTTTTAAATTGATTCTTCTAAGATTAGGTTGCCTGTAAGAGATCACTTTTAGTGATAAGGCTGCCCTTTCACATTTTTTTTGGTACAGATTTATTTGTTGAATATATAGTTTTTCTGGTGTGAAATAAAGAGTTTTTATATTTTATGTTAAATTAAAAATCGAAAGGTGTCTTATAATTGTAATATAAGTATTTCATACAAATGAGTGCATACGGCTGTAAACTAATATATATTGACTTTTATAAGTTATAATTAAACGTTCACCTACAATCCTGAAATTAGTACAAAACTCCGTCGCAAGTCCGACTCGCACTCAATCTCAATTTTTTTCTGTAATATTCATATTATCTATCTATGTAATATAGAAAGAGATATATAAATCGATTCTAAATCTATTCTATATATCGAAATAATAATTAAATCGATTGGTTATAATCGATTATATCTATCGTTTCAATCGATTTTGCAGTACGACAACACTACTTTATTTATTTATGTCATCTGTCTCCACCGGCTCGACTGGCAAGGACATCTCGCGGGAAGCGGCCATTTTATATGTTTGTTGTAGATTGTTACGGCTGCGTATTATTGTTATAGTTTTGAGCAGTGAGAAGTTAAATGTGTATACAGAGTGCAAATAGAAATATTTAAAACATGCAAACAGGAAGTGGAGCAAAAAACCCACCATGGGCTCGTTCGAATGTGAATACTAACATGACCGGCATGAATCCGCAGATCATGGACCCGAATGCCGCAATGATATCCCAACAAGGCATGATGCCTTTTCAGCAGACTCAGGCTGTATTTAATCCAAGCATGATGCAAGCACAAGGCGGAATGGCAATGCCAATGGCAGGGCAAATGCCAATGAACCAAATGGGGCAAGGCCAAATGTATCCCGGAAATGTTGTTGCATATCCAACCCCACGCGCAATGAATCCAAATATGTATCAAAATAATGCACCAAATCAAACCCCACAGGCGAGTGAGCAGCGTGTATTCACTGGAACCGTAACAAAGACTCACAATGAATTTGGTTTTGTTGATCATGATGTTTTTTATCAGACATCTGTTTGTCCTAAGGGAGCTATTCCCAAAGTTAATGATAGAGTACTAGTAGAAGCTACATACAATCCAAATATGCCCTTTAAATGGAATGCAACACGTGTTCAACTATTACCAAAAGGTGGACCCAACCAAAAATCAATGAATCCTCAGAAGTCAAATACCTATAATGCAGTACCACCCCCCTCAAATAAAAAATCTATGATGTCTCGGCGCGACGATCGACGAGACGACAGACCATCAAGAAGAGATGACCGAGTAAGTAATTTAATAATAAACAATACCTGCACTATAATAATAATTCATTGACCATAGTAGTGAGGCTTAAGTTTTAAATTATAATGTACTTTTTCAACAACAAATTTAAATAAAACAAAAAATTATAAAATTACAAATTTAAAAATATATTTATGTTCTTACAGACTAAATTAATTTTCAGTTAAGCCCTTTATGCTTATTTTACATTTTACAGAACATGTTTGTATAAATTCATATATATGGTATAGGGACATAAACCTCCTCTAAAACATTCCAGTTTTTTCTTTCTCTTTCCACTCTTATTCATTATTTCCTTGCGAGCTATATAACATCATCTTCCCATTGTACCCATCTCAAGGTTTCTTTTCTGTTGTTTTATCAATTTCATCTCTTATAATGTCCCAGTCTATTTCCATTTTTATTTTGTAATATTGAATGTTTGTTGTTGAATTTTGTTCTTTTCCCGATATCGCATAATTATAATATCAAATTTAGTATTTTTGCCACTTTCTATTCCTAGGTTACCATTATATTATTACATCTACTTTTTTCTGTTCCTACACAATCTATTACTATTTCCAGATTATTTGTGTGAAATTGGTCATTAGATATTTTTCTTATTTTTGAAATTGCCCATAGTTCATTCTTAATAGTTAGCATATTTCATTCCATGTCCCATTGACAAATTATAAAGTATTGGCTATGCTAGGCTAGGCTACAGTTGTGGGTACTAGTTGCACTCACTGAAATAAGTTATTTAGATTTTCTGCCCTGGTAACAAGACCACTACAGGTTAAATTCTGCCACACAACATGCAATGGAGTGAAAGTGGGGAATGGAGGGTCTTAACTATAGGTTCTCCTTTCCTACCCTGCTACACATGGGATAGAACATGAAGATAAAAAAAAAATTCTGTATTAATAAAATAATCCATTTTGTTTTTGGACATGTCTTTCTATGCTTATTGTAAAGCCACAATTTCAGAAACGATCACGAACAAGAAGCAGATCGCGATCACGTGACCGTAGAGATAATCGTAGTCGCCGAGATTCTCCACCTAGAAAGCGTCCAGTCATACATCAACCATCACCTGTCAAATATTTAGTCAGAGTTCCAAGAATACCTCTTGATATGTAAGTTAGATTTAATTATTAACATAGTTTCAAATTATATCAGTGTAGCAAAGTTGGCAACTTACAAAACAACTGGAAAAACTGCAACTATGTCTATTGAATTACGTAAATCTAATTTTAAGTTTTGCTTTAAACAATATTCCAATGTTTTAATAATAAAAAATACTGTATTATCTTACAAACTCTATGTGTATTATCTTTCTTGGGTTCCCTCTGCCTTCCATTCTATATGTGGGAGACAGCTAATTATTTTTTATATAACATCACTATATATTGTTACAGACCTAAAATAGATGTTCCAACTCTATCGCAACGCTATACTAATTTATACATACCATCAGATTTCTTCAATGCTTATGTAAAATGGGGAGAAACATTTCCACCTCAGGCCCCTTTCTCTTTGAACAATCCTTGTGCATACCACATTATGAACAAAGATGTACCTAACCCAAACCCTCATGATGCAGTCTTGGAACCTCCAGATGCTGATTACAGATTTTCAGCTAAGGTAAGTGTTAAGTTGTAAATGTATGGTTTTAAATAAAATAATAAATGTAATATCTAAGAAAAAACTAACACCCACAGATTTTTGAAACTTTGCTAATGATTCTCATTTTATTTCAGGTAATGTTAATAAGTATGCCATCATTAGAATCATTATATCAGAAGTGTGGCCTAACAAAAGTTGATGAAAAGGACAAACGTTCCAATAAATCACCATTACATCCAACACGCTTAATAAAATTCCTCGTCGGGCAAAAGGTTAAAGGAGGTGAAAATTTTGCTATAGGTGGACCTTGGAGTCCTTCTCTTGACGGTGAAAATCCCGAAAGCGACCCCGGAGTACTAGTAAAAACAGCCATACGGACTTGTAAAGCTTTAACTGGAATAGATCTGTCCAATTGCACTCAGTGGTAAGTTACATTTGATTTGCCTTCCCCGATTATAGTCAGTATCCAGAGAATCCATGCTATTTGTGCTTCCATCCCAAATGAACTGACAGTATCTTCAATAAAACAAACATGGCTTTTTATCGATAAGATTAGGTGTTTAAGAGGAAACTGTTGGTCCGCAAGTTGGCATAAAATGATGATGGTACGGCACACAGACCGTGGGGGAGCGGCTCGCTTGCTTGCAGTGAGTATGTAATAATGGAGTTACCCGTAACAGGTACCGAATGGTGGAGTTTTACTACTGGCGCGAGGGCGGCGGCAAGTCTCGGCTCGAGTGTGTGGTGTTGTTCCTGCCGGACGTGTGGTCGGCTCAGCCGTCGCGGGTTGAATGGTCCACGGTGCACGGCGGCTATAGAGCGGCGTGCGACGCGGCGCTGGCGGCGCTCGACGGCTCCGGGGAACCCCCCGCCCCCGCCCACGAAGACCTCAAGGACAAATCCAAAATTGTTTGTTCCCAGTTTTTGTTTGGTTATGAATCCGGCTGCGCGCGACTATACCTCCTGACTGACAACCCGGCTGCTACGTTATACGCTGATGGCAGATTTTTTTTTCATTCATTCTACGCATCAATGGCAACTTTTGTATTTTTTTTACATATAGTGCATATTACACTTTGAATTATTAGATATTAATTATTAAGTCAAGTTTTTGTATTGCCTTGATCAAGTTGTTGTTGTGATTGTAAATAAAGCTTACGGGGATATTTCAGGAGAAAGCTGCTGATGCAAATGATAGTACGATAACAATAGACGAGAATGATGATGATGATGACTGTAAGCCAGAACCGACGCATTATTCTAAAATAGATTTGAGGACCATTAAAGTTGACCAGCTTAGAGAGGAGTTGAGAGCTCGAAATGTTAGCTGCAAAGGTAACAATACAAAAACTCATGCACTCTGTAGGAGTGCACATTTGGCACTATACATATTATAAGCATTTGAAAACAGTTTTAAGTATATACTTACTGTACTTTAAAATGTCTTAGCGCAGTGGCACAAGCCTGTGACTTTAAAGTGTAAACACGAGGGATATGGATTCGATTTCTACTGAATGAATAATTATTTATTAATAGTTTCATTTACTCGCTCATTCGATAACAAGACAAAGCGCGGCGTTAAGTTCCGCCACTCAACACATAATGACTCATTTATTATTTATATTTGTACTTAATAAAAATCTTATTTTCTTTCGTGTACAGGTTTGCGTGCACAGTTAGTGTCTCGTTTGTCGAAGCTTGTAAAAAGTGAAGAAGCAAAAGAAACAAAAAGTGACGAGGTTATGGAAGTCGACGACGACGAGCAGGAAGAAAAAAAGGATAGTACGCTAGAATCGGGTGATATGGCAGAAGATAAAGATACAGAAAATAAAGAAAAACACGAAAAATGTATGTATTGCACCCAACACAATTTTTTTTAGCTTCACACCATATTCTGCATATAGCAGGGTAGGCAGAGGGAACATAGTGTCAACGCAGCGACTTGCCTTGTTGCCAGAGTGACAAAATTAAAATATTAAATAATTCATTCCCCCTAGAGAATCGAATCCACAACTCATTTGCGCTTGTACCACTGCGATATGACACCCTCTACCACTATTGTGTTCAATATTTAAAAAAAACAATCGTGCAAATTATAATAACTAATTTATAATAACTAATTGAAGTTTATTTATTCAATACAATATAATATAAATTGCGATAAAATATTTTTTTCACTCGGTCTCTTTTCCAGTAATAATGTAGTTATAATTTCTTAATTTTATAATAAGTAAGAGCTTAGTAGCTGGGAATGTATTATTTTTTTAAACTAAAAAAGAAATATATTATGTTTTTTTAAATACAGCTGAAGAGGCGATAGTTGTAATATCTGATGATAAAAAAGATAAAAATGACAAAAAAGACAGCAGTATGGATGATGCAGATAAGAAAAAAGACAAGGAAGATAAAAAAGAGGAAAAAGAAAAGAGTCAAGAGAGAAACACTAAACCAAAAATTAATAGTGAAGCAGAAAAGAAAAGGGTATTTTTTATAAATAGTTAAATTTAGTAGCTTATATTTAAACACACTTAATTTTCGGAAACTGTTTTATTTTATGATATTTTACATGTAAGCGAATTCGAGCTGTACAACGTCTATCTGCATACGCAATAGATTCAGTAATGGCAATGAGCTATTTTCATTTATTTGCTCCGACAACCAGGCAAAGTGCGGCGGAGTCAGTTCTCATTTATTTATTACTTTAAAAAAGTAACTTTACTAATAAATTGATTGTTTTATAGTTAGAAAAAGAGAAGCAAATGTTAAAATCCATATATGAACTACCAAGCTCTCCCCATATAGTTGTGCATCCTAACAGTGCGGCCAAGGGCGGCAAGTTCACTTGTAGTGTTGCCACTTTATCATTATTGCTAGACTATCGGGTTACTGATAATAAGGAACATAGTTTTGAGGTAAGAAATGGTTTGGTTTTTTTTTCAGCCTAACGGATTTTTTTGCATAAAGAAGGGTGAGTGGGGGGTAGGCAGAAGGCGGATAATGTTATGGCACTCTAGTTCCTGGTCTCATTCTTTGTTTTCTTACCAGAACAAGCAAATAAGGAAAGGAATAAATTATTTTCCTCAAGTTATAATCAAATCTACAACCATTGTGTTTTCAATTTGCCGCTATGCTGCTGCATAACATCAGCCTTTATATTACTATGTTGAAAGAAAAAGTAAAAAAAGTCAGTTTCTTTGTTTATATTTTTTCATATCCCAATACAGCTGTATTAGCTATCATGTGTGTAAATGTTTTTCATATATATTTTTTTTTGTTTTAGATATTTGTGTTTGCTGAATTGTTCAATGAAATGTTGATGCGTGATTTCGGTTTTTATGTTTATAAAACTTTATACACTTTACCCGAAAAAGCAGAGGAGGTCAAAGAAAAGGATAAGAGTGTAGAAAAAAGCGATAAGAAAGATGAAAAGAAGGATGAGAAGAAACCTGAAAGTGACAAAAAAGAAGAGAAAAAAGATGATAAAGATAAAAAAGATGATAAGCGGGATTCACGCAAACGGGAAAGAAAGGTAATTATTTAATATTATTTATATAGTTATGTTTCACAGTACTTCGTTTTTAATTAAGTAACAAGTAATTTCTTCTTTCTCTTTTCTCTTAATAGCCATTAAGAATATTGCAAAATTTTTGAATTTTTAAAGACACTCAACCAAAAATATCGCTACCTCATTGTCGCAACGTGCTTGTAGCTCGTAAAGCACTATTCCAATTTTAATAAAACAAACGATCCATTGTGATTAAAAAAGATTTCGATTAAAACTAAACTGCACTCAAATTTGTTCATTTATTCAGGAGCTATGGTACACGACAAACTTATCCTTCTTTTTGCGTCGGGTTTAAAAATTAAATTAGTAGTTCGGCATCCAATTCTGTTGCTTATATTATCAGTTTATAGTTACAAAGTAATATATATTTTTTCTAAACACAAATCAAGAATACATTTTAAATAACATCTAAACGAAAATTTTCAGGATTCACGTAGCGACGACGAGCGGAGCAGTTCACCTAAACGACGAAGCCGCGGCGTTGAACTCCCCCCGGATCCTTACCTACTGTTGTCTCTAGTGTACTTTGACACTTCACGCGGTGGTACCGTCACTCGTAAAGACTTGCAAAATCTGTTTCTGAGCCTGGGGTTACAGTTGTCGAGGTCGCAAATAAAAAATATTATGGATAAAGTTTGTGTGCGGGATACGTTTAGTTATAAGTTAGTATGTTTTATGTTATTGTTGCGATTTTAAGCAATTAGGATTAAATATCGTAGCATAGTGACTAGACGCAAGGGTTGTAGAATTGCACTTACATTGTGGGATGTAGTGTGAAGCTGTGAATATATATGATTTGAATATTATTGTCATTCCGACACGCAATGTCTCTAGAATACGGCGGAAAGTGGAGAGCGTAGAGTCATAACACTAGGTTCCCTGGTCTACTCTGCTACACGCTGAATACAGTTTGAAGCTTTTAAAATAATATATTTGTCAACCAATTGTTTTATTTGTGTTTTAAACAACGTATTCTATTTATTCAGGTTGTTAGTACAAGCTATCAAGGATGTGGCCGCGGGCGCACCTGAAGCTATTCAGGACCTACCATTAGACAGCACTGTCACCAACAATGAAGTACCACCTCAGGTTTGTACAATATTTTTTTTTATTATTTCTTCACATGTATATTTAACGTAAAACTATACTTTTTCATGTAAGGATTTAACTGTCGTTTTGATGTATGTTTCAGTTATTTTTGGTTGGAATATATCTTAGTTATGTTTTGTCAAGACGAAAATATACAAAATTAAATTCAATTACACTGTATACAAATTACCATTTATTTTTACAGATCGCGGAACTGGAAGCCACAATAGCATCAGGCAATCGAGAACTCCTGCCTGTGTTCAACAGAAATACAGATAGTGTCAGCTCTGATGCTACCGGTACTAAAGATGTCAGCGACAGTGGTTAGTTTAATATAATAATCAGGTATATATTTATGTGAAATGGGGTAGTTTTGATATAGAAAACAAAGTTACTCATTACTTTTCGATATCATTGAGGCGCAGAATATAATGGTGGGTATTCAATTTTTACTATGGGGGGAATGAACTATTATCATTTTATCTTAGAATGAATCACTCACTCTGCATTTGAGTGATTCATTGAGCCAGTGCCATTCAATATGCACTGTCTACTAAAGTCTGCGTTCAGAACATGGGGCACAGAGTGTTTTAGCTCTACTATGCTACAGGCAGGATACTGCAGCATGAAACTAAAGAAAATATTTACGTATTATTTATAACTTGTCAACAGGGATAGTAACATACAAGTCCCGCGTGGTAGACATAGGCGCGCTGTTGGCGGTGTCCGCACGCTGGGCCGGTCAACATGCGAAGCTCGAAACGGCGTTAGCGGAACAGGCGGCAGCGTTGCGCGCCGCGCGTGCCGCCGCAGCTAACACGCAGCGTGCAGAGCGCGGCGCCCAAGTGCAGCTGAATGACGTATGCACAGCGCTAAACGCCGCTAAGGCTAGGATTGGCTCGCTTACTGTGAGTTTTTTTTATTTTACTTTATTTATTACCACAGTTCAAAATAAAATACAATGACGTGAATGACGACAAAAATAAGTGCTCAATATAAAATGCTTATTATTTTTTGATTGCTTTGGTAGAAATAAATAATAGATGCACAACACATTTTTTTAAGTTTATTATAACATTGACATTTTGCAATATTAGAATCAATAGTCAAAATTAATCAATAATTATTCTCCTTTTTTATTTACAATTTACCCCATATTTACCAAAACTATACATTTTATATAAATTGTCTTATTATTTTCGTAGTATTTAAATCTATTATATGCAATAAGAGTATATCCTATTCAAAAATTGTTTTAATTTGTCATTCTTGTTGAAACAGGCTAGCTCCAAAATATTCCATTCTGCTTTAAAAAGTATTCAAGCAAAAGTTGAAGCTGTCGTCAATATAAAATATGAAGATGATGATGTTGTTGAAGTTGTAAATGGACCCTCCAAGTAAGTAACAATTTAAACAAAAGTAATATTATATTAATATCGAAGGCGACGTGGGACGTTGTCTGATTGTAAACGCGACTGTTGTGCGTTTGATTTAAACTCGGGCGAACAAGTTATTCTCTTTTAGTAGCCCTGGTATCAAGATAGTGTTAAATTTGGCTATTTCGCATCACGGAATGTCTCCAAATTTGAGGAATGAAGTGTCTTAGTACTAGCACTAATTAGTCATTTATCAATTTACTAGGTTAACCAACTTAATAATTGTCATTAAACTCTATTTACAGGACTGAAAAAGATGTTAAAGATAAGGAACCTAAAGATGAAAAACTTGACACCGAAAACAAAGAAACAGAAGACGAAACTACTGTCATCACAAAAGAAGAAAATATTAAAGAAATTAAAGAGACTGATAATAATGCCACAGAAAATATGGACCTTGATGATAAAGAATAAATAGTATATATAAGTGATAGTGGAAACCGTTACTGTGTAAATTTAAACAAAACATTTATTCATTCGCTTCATATCTTTCGCATATACTGTACAAAGTAATTCTCAAATCATGACTTGCATCCATTTTTATATTAAAACCTTTTGTAATGTGCCTCATATTGTTTATTAATGTTGTGAAATTTGGATTTAAATTACCAATCTATTTTCTTTGACATAATAATAAAAGTGATTCAAATAAGATATAAGAATTTTAAAATTACTAAATATGCTAACATAATTAAAAGTATTTTTTATGTCATCTAAATGTTGTTATTTCAAAAGTTGTATTTCAATTTTATATTTATATGAATTACTCATATGTTCTACTAGACTGAGGCGGTCGCAGCGGGATGTCTAACTGTAAACGGGAGACTCGAATCTATTTTGCATTGGCTCTGATAGAAAAGCACGGCGTTGAATTAAGTTTACTCAATACTCAAATGTCTCGAAAAGTGGGGAATGGATTGTTCGGTTCACTGTCTAGCCCGCTAAGAGAAAAAAAAAACATATTTTTTTAATTTAAAAAGTATGATAAATTTTTATCCAAGAATTGTACAAATGAACACCTACACTTAATTTTCAATGCTATTGTCACAAATAAATATATATATCATTGTCTTCCCAGTTGTAGAACGTGAGTGTCAAAAACGAATAACTAGTTTGACTAAAACAATTTGATAATTTTGTACCATTTTCTGTTGAACAGTCGAGGCTGTCGTGTCGTGTTGACTGTAAATGCAATGGATGTGGGTTCGATCCTCACTCAGGGAAATGATTGTATTTAAGGCACTTGATTGATTATATTTAACTTTACTTTCATTTCCCTACTCGGAAACATAAAACGCGGCGTAAAATTCCGCTACGTTCTCAATGAATTTCTCGAAAAGTATGGGTAGATACCAGTGTCCTGACTATATGCGGGGTACAACTAGAAGCAGAAAAAATAATATAAGGTTATAGCAATATTTGGAAATGTATGCAAATTAATAAGTTATCTTAATATTTACATTTATATTGGTATGTAGGGTTTCTGCAAATGTAGTTTGGTATATATTATATATATGGTGATGTGTGAGTGAATTTATTCAATAAGTATGTAAAATGGTGGCAATAAAGTCGTCACAATAACATTTTGTTTTCTTTTTTTTCTCCTTAAATAAAGTTAAATGTAAAAGTGACATTATTCAAAAGGAACTCATTTTACAGTACGTACATTAAAAGCATTGGTGGCAGGGTCAATAGTCCGGCAAGCGACGCGCGGACTCTACCCGGACACCGCACACACACTGTTCATAAACTTCATAAAGTATTTGTCAGCCTATAATAATATTCCGAAGGTTCAAATGAAGCTCTTGGCTTATTTAAATAATTTTATTATAATATGCATATAAACTTAGGTTTATTGTCATAAAAGATGTCGCAAAGTATAAAACTTGGTAAAGTCTGAGCAGAAAAGAAGGTATAAGCAAACTCTTACACTAAATAGGAATGCGTATAAAATATTTAGATTTAAAGAACATTATAGCCTTATAAATGAAAACTTAATTGTATGGAGTATACAGTAAGTTATTACAATTATCTATTTTACTACAATTTGACTATATTATGTTTTTATGAGAAAATACTAAAGTAGTTTTTAAATAATTAATCAAGCTGATTTAAATAAAATAACCATACTACCAAGAAATGTCGTTGAAGTTGAAATAATTTATACAATACATTGAATATAGTGATTAAATACTAGAACCATTTTAGATCATTCAATATTTCGAAAACAAAGTAATAAGAAATACTTTCAATTAATATATGTAATATTATTTTTATTGACTATGATCTTATTATAATACAGTCTTAGTACATCAGGAAAGACACTTTTTCTTTAATATATATTTTTTATTACTATTTTAGAAAACATAATATATTTTTCTATTCTTACTATGGGTATGTTTAAAAAAGATCATATCTATGAGCATGCAGCATTCTATTATTTTCGAAATATATTATAAGTATACGTATATAAATCTACTTTTTAAGCCATATGACAAAACTACCTAAACATTTACATTAACTGAAAAAAAAACTATCAAAAGAAAATTCATTTTGTAGATAATATTAAGTTAAATAATTGCATGAAATTAAAATAATTAGTATAATGACCATCTATGAAGATTTAATATAAAGCATAAATATTATAGAACTAGACTAAATAAATTATGATAGTTGTGGGTTCAATACGAACAAAAGCAAATATTTATATAACTTTTTTGTAAAACCTTATGGAGTGTGACATGGGCGGTGGCAGGGTCGTTACATAAATACTGTACGTTTCCTGTCTCCAATAATGTTTAAACAAATCACTTAGGCATGGAATACTGTAATAAAAAAATAAAGAAAACAATTTCCTTAACGCTTCGCCGAGACAAAACATATAAAACAAAACCAAAATCTAGACACAAGGTTCCACATAGTTCCCGGGGAATAGTCCCGTGACGCCGTCCATGACGCCCTCCCACCAGCCGTCGTCGTTCTTCTTCAGCACATAAATAACGGCGCTCTCTTGGAACGAGAGCTCGTCCTCCTTGTCCGCGTAGTAGTCGTATATGGCTACCACTGGAAATTATGTATAGCTTTTATATAGGATAATATGATCGCGGATATGAACGACAACATAAGAAAAGTCTGTTTGAGTATAAAAATATACGTATTCGTATATTAGAGAGGTAGAGAGGTAGTAGGTAACTTATTATTTTGTGACTTCAAGCAAAAATATTGATCGCCTTCTCTCTGTTCTTTTTTTTAAAGAAAAGAATAAGGCCAACAAGCGTTCGGGTCACCTGATGGTAAGTGAAAGACCGGCGATACACTATAAGGTTTTAGTGGCGGTAGTGGGTAAACTTGTGTCTTCAGGAGGTTAAATTGAACTATGTTCTTTTCACCTCATGAGGACACATTGTCGTAGGGATGCCTCAACAGTATATGTACAATATATGTCGCGTAAAACAGTAGCACATAGTAGGGGACCCTAGTGTTAATTCTCTCCGTTCCTCACGCACCGCTCTTTTTTCGGGTTAATGTATGTGGAATGGCGGAATTCAACGTTCTGCTTTGACTAGCTGAGCGGATATACAAAAACCATTGAAATATAACCATTCCCGGAGTAGGGGTTCAACTGACAATAATAGCGATTACCGCCAGGAGCAACTTTGCGCTACGGGGGTCGAAGTTTTGATAATATGTACCAATTTACCTTTCTCAATGTAATTCTTAGGCACCCATCCTGGCAAATCTTCTTCATCTGGCACAATGGCTGGTACTGCGTTGGTGTATTGAGTGCCCATCTTATTCTAAAATGTTATTAAAATATCATCAAATACTATTCTAACTATTTTTTTAAATGTCTGGTGAATAAATAATGTCCTTCAGTCTTTCAATATTCTAATTATCCATAGTAAAATCTCAATCTGCAAGTACAATTTTGATATTTTGTACCACTGTTGAAACTATATAATGTTACTTTCACACATAATTAGATAAAGTGTAAGTGTATATTGAATACAAAAGCGTACCTGCATGAGATGCGGCCTCCCGAAGGCGTCCCCGACTAGCTCGTCGTCGAGCGGAGGCGGCGGCAGCGGCGGCGACACTGACCCGCCGCGCGCCGAGCCCGCTCCCGACGCCGACGACGACGAAGCGCGCTGCGATACAACACACAAACTCAAATAATTTAATTCAAAATGATAAGTGCATACATTCATAAATCTAAGCACTTATAATTAATTATATTAATATACATTTAAAAAAATCTCAATACTCACATGTCCAGGCAAACTCATAGAGTGCTGACTATGCTCACCATCCGATCCGATAAGAGGTGAAGGCGGAGCTACAACACAAACAAAGAAACATAATTTTAGTAAACATATTTAAAAAAAACATAATTTTGATGTTATAAAATGTTAGAAAGACATAGGTATAAGTTAATATCATTTTAATGTACAGTAAGGACGACGAATTACGGCAGGTGTGCAACCATCTACAGCTTACTTCTGACTGTACTATAAAATAAATATGTGTGTGTTTTTTTATTAATTAGATATGATATTTATTTTGAACCCACAACCGTCGCGCTATTGATCAGAGACTATTCTAATGATCAACAAAGGTCTCTATGATAAAATAAGAGATGTAATAAAACATACGCGGCATACTCGAGTGTAGATCTTGTTGGGAGTAATTGGATGGTGATTGATGCTGATTGGGGTGCACCATGCCAACCTGTAATGTAACAAAAATAGGTATGTGTATGCCTAAAAAAATATATATTATATATATTTTTATAAGTGCATAAAATAAATCTGGTAAAATGTATAGAATTCTAATAACATCGCTATTTTCTTAGCTTCATCCCGCAAATACACTCCATTCCCATTACGACACTTGTTCACCGCCGAATTTTTGAGGCAATGTGCGTTGAGTGGCGGTAGCTTAACGCCGCACTATGTCTTGCTCCAGAGTGAAAAAATGAAAATTATAATAAAATCAGCTTCACGCTATATACCGCACACAGCAGGGTAGGCAGAGGGAACCTAGTGTTAGGACACTCCATTTCCCACTTTCTGTCGAATTCTGGAGCTATTGCCTGTTGAGTGGCAGAACTCAACGCCGTGCTTTACCAGAGCAAAGAAATGAATATACAAAATATTTCATTGATTATACATAAGGATAAAGTGTAAAGCTGACAATAAAATATAATAAATATATAAAATAAAATACCTGTGGCTGTGTGACAGGCAGCGTGGAGTAACCGGGCGGGCGGCGCGGGTAGTTGGGCGCGTAGTGCGACGGCACCTGTGGGGGCGCTACCGCGGGTGGGGTGCGGTATTCACGCGAAGATTTACCTAAAAATAAGCTTTTTTGTTATATAAACATAATATTTTCATCACTGTAAACACAACAACTTTGGATTTGATCCTGTAACACAACTACTTTGGATTTTATTCCACTAGGGATTAGCAAGGGTTTTGCATTGACTTCCACCATTGACCAAGCAATGTCAAGCATTGGGCGGTACTTGGGAAGTAGGGTGTCTTAACACTAGGTTCCCTTTCTCTATTCTGTTATATACAAGATACAGTATGAAGACGAAAAGAAAATTTGTTTTCATTCGAATTAACCTGACCCCTAAGCATGTGATTTAACAATTTTCATAAGTTTCAAAAGCCTTGTTAGCATAGTGTCAAATTGTATATTTCAACAAATTAAACAACATACCAAGAGTCCCTCTACCCAGTGTCCCTGTATTAGCAGCAGATGCAGATCTCACTACTGCAGGCGGTGTAGGAGGTTTAGTAGTCGGAGCTGGAAGAGGAGCTGCACCTGCTGAACCTGAGCGACGACCTCGCGGTGTGCCAGTGCTGCCATTCCAACGTGCTCCATGGCCAATGTCATCAAGGGCTAGGAATGTGAATAGTCATTAAATATGGTATTTATTTTAAATAAAAATTATTATATTTATTTAAAATAAATACCATATTTAATATAATCTATTTTAAGTAAATATAAAAGCAAAAGTTGAATTGTAATGATCATTTCATAAGTTTAATATGCATAAAAAATACTATATAGATATATTAAAGCCATTGGAATGCAATAGGACAATATCTGACTGTAAGCATGATGATTATAGGTTCAATCTACATCGCAATTTTTTTTATTGAAAATGGAAGACAGTGTACATCTCAGGGTACATTAGTTATTTAGACAGTATTATACAGACAGTATTATACAGACAGTATCATACAGTATTATAAGACCAATTTCTGAACCCCTTTTTTAAATAGTTAAAAGATAAAACAAGTTACCAGAATAATCAATTCCCTTTCTGACATATTTTATGGGTTTCTCAGGATTAGCAGGAGCAATAATTTTGTATTGTCGATTAGTAACTTTGTTTGCAGTTAAGACTCCAATCTCCCTTCTTGCTACCTTTTCCTTATGAATAGCAACTGTTTGTGCAATGTGATTCATTTGACCTTCCATTTCTGCAAGTTGCATAGTTTGTAATTCTAAAAGTTGAAGGAAGTTATATGCAAGAGTATTTATTTGATAGGCAACGCTGGCCAACGACTGTGTCGTGTAATTTTTAGTACTCTCAAGAGCTAATCTTTTATTTTCAGATTGAAAGTAATTAGCTTCACAATACTCTGCCACTCTTTCAAGATTGGTATGACTATCGGTGAGATGGTTTCGTCCTTCAGGTATGTCGGTTTGTAGCAATGCTGCCAGTTCTGCCATTTTGAAGCCTAAACAGTTATAAAATGCATTATTTTCAAAATATTATTTATTTAAGATAGGACCAGATATTGATTATTAGTTACAAGTAGTAATTCAGCATAAATCCTTTTGGTGATTGGATAGATAGTTAAATAATTTGTAATGAATATTACTTGTATAGCTTTTCATATTTTAATTAATAGCAATTAAAAATTACCTTTTTTTACTAATTAACGTAACCGTGTATAACTTTTTAGCACAAAATTCAAAAGAAATACATTAGTATTTAGTTTAATAAAATAACACTCCACCCACGACAACTGTCAAAAATATTCTGAATCTGAACTCTGAGTAGTTCTGTGATTCTGAATCGATTCACCATCACAGAATCATATATTATACTTTTAAAAAGTCCATAGTTTTTTTATACAATAGTAATTTTCAATTGTATTATAAATAAGTATATAAATATTAACAATATAATATTTTTTGTATTTTATTTAAATTATTAATCCAAACTCCAGTGTTATTCTTACGTTATCTGTGAACATTTCATCCATATTTTTATTTATTATTCTGTTGATTCGGTCAATCGAAGATATTCTGCCAATCTTCGTTATATTTCTATTTTATTGCTATTGTATTGTTAAATGTTAATAATTTTTATAAAAGATGTAAAAAGCCAAGTTTAATAAGTGATATTTAAAATGGGTACAAACGGTAATGGTCGCCGGGGCGGCGCAAAATTGCCTGATGTACGCCGTCCTATGGAAGAAGGGGAATGTGTGAGTCTAAACGATGAAAGCCCTGAATTAGACTTCGTTTATGATGACTGTGACACCCAAGCAAATGAAATAGCCGAACTTTACAGCTATACAGAGCATCCTGAATTTCAACTCAATGTAAAGGCTTTCGAAGATATAATGGAAGAATTCAATTTTCCTCCTAGTTGGCAGAGGCTTTCAAATAAACAACAACGTACTGTTGTAATGAAGCTGCTGGAACATTTAGATGTCGCTGTAACAGAAATAAGAATGAGGGCCACGCGCTGCATTTTATACCTTGCTCAAGGGTGTTGGGCCGAGATGCAATCTGATGCGGAACAAGCTCATTGGGCTCGTCTTAATATTATGATTTTGTATGATATGGGTACTTTCGCAGCCTTCGTTGAGTTATTAAATTTAGAAATTGTAAGAAGCAATGCTGCTGTAGCATCTAGGAAGCTTGCTGAATCATTAGCAGATTCAACTAATTTGAGAGTCATATTATCGGTATTATATCTCATAACAGAGCATATGAGAACTGAAAAGGAAAACCCAGATTCAGAATACAAGCATTTAGTGAAAATGTTTAAAGAAGAAATAGGAACACCTTTTGGAGAAGAATTGTTGCCAGTTAAACTTCTTGGTATGGTAACACAATTGTGTGCAGGAACAACTCCTCATTTCCCAACTAAAAAAGTACTTTTACTTTTGTGGAAAATATTACTTGTTTACCTGGGTGGTTCTAAAGAGTTAAAAGAAAGGAAAGCTAGACTTCGAGAGAAATATGGTTTGCCACCAGTAATGGAAGACACTCTTGAAATAATAAAAGGTATGAGATCCAGTTCTCCCCCGCCTAATGCAACAGATATGTTAGAAAACCAAAACCCTGGACAAAGGAAGTTAAAGGAGAATGAACGAGCTCTCCGTAGACAAACATTTATGAAACAAACTTCCTTGGACGAATCAGATGAGCAAATGTTTGTAGATAAAGAAGAAACTGGAAATGGATCTGAAGATTACTCTATGGAATTTCAATCAATGTCTGCAGATAGCATTCAAAATGCCAATGCAAATCAAAATTGTCCATATTACATGTACATAAAACGATTTGACAGTCCTCCACCACCTCCTCCCTTACCAAGAAGCTTGCCTTGGAAATCAAAAGTAAGACAAAAAGATATTGATATGTTTCTAGATAATGTAAGAATTAAATTTGTTGGATATTCTCTTCCTGGTGATAGACAAACTATAGCAGGCTTACCACAGCCCATACATGAGGGTATTGAAATACTAAAAAAGCATATGTACACAAGTATTGCAGAAATTCAAATAGAAAGAGAACTTGAAATAGCTAGAAGTCCATTAACAAAAGGTGAAAAGGATGTAGAGGAAACGGAAGCTGAAATTTTATACAAAGCTATGCAACAAGATCTTTCGCAATACACAATTGCTCTCCTTAAAATACTCCTTGCAGCAACACCAACTTCTACAGCAAAAACATATTCTATGAATATTATGGCTGATGTTTTACCAGAAGAAATGCCAATGACTGTACTGCAGTCATTGAAACTTGGAATTGATGTCAATAGACACAAAGAAATCATAGTAAAGGCAGTCACAGCTATCTTGTTATTACTATTGAAACATTTCAAATTGAATCATGTTTACCAATTTGAATATATGTCAAATCATTTAGTGATAGCTAATTGTATGCCACTGGTGTTGAAATTTTTCAATCAAAACATTCTAGCTCATATAGGAGCTAAAAATTCAATCCCAATATTTGATTTTCCTGCATGTGTTATAGGAGAACAACCTGAACTCACTAAGGAATGCTTAGACATAGGTGATTCAACAGTCCCCTATTCATGGAGGAATGTATTTTCCAGTATCAACTTGCTAAGAATATTAAATAAATTAACAAAATGGAAAAACGCAAGAATCATGATGCTTGTTGTCTTCAAAAGTGCACCGATTCTTAAACGCATATTGAAAGTGCGACATGCATTGATGCAGTTTTATGTGTTAAAACTATTGAAAATGCAAACTAAGTACTTAGGGAGGCAGTGGAGAAAAATAAACATGAAGATAATAAGTGCTATATATTCAAAAGTAAGACACAGACTAAATGACGACTGGGCCTTTGGAAATGAGGTTGATGCACGGCCCTGGGATTTCCAAGATGAGGAGTGCGCTCTAAGAGTCTGTGTAGAGAGATTTAATAGAAGACGATATGGGTCTGGTGATGATCCGGAAAGTGAATTAATGCCAGTTGATACAGATATTAACAGCGTTTTGGATATAAATGTAGAACTTGAAGAAGAGTTCCTGATTAATTACGAAATGTGGCTGGAGCAGGAAGTGTATAATAATGAAATAAATTGGGATGTACTTTTATCTGCATGAGATTTAAAATTCTTGTTGAAATGTAGGCAACATATTTATTGGTTTCTTTACTTAAACTATATAATCAAATTGTAAACGTTTTTATAAATATTATATGTATGTATTTTTGTCTTAAGTATTTAATAGAAATACTATTGACGATTGTAAATATATCTTATAGCTGTTTCTGTAAAAATAAAATCATGGATGTGTAGTGAATTTAGTTGAAAAAATATGAAATTTTATTCAGACATGTTTTATTAAGAAGTGAAAAATTTCATCTTAACTGTAATTTTTTAAGATTTCATAACAAACTTAATGTTCTTTAATTTTAGTGTAGCTCATCGTAAATGAAATATAAACAAAAATGTCATCATGATTTTAGAATTATTGATTGCAAAGTTTCATCAAAAATTTTTCATCTTATGAAATTTAAATAAAGACATTTTTATATTGTTCAAATGATATAATTTGTTAATAGTTTTAAACTCTTATCAATTGACTACATTGCAATGAAATTGCTTACTTCTAAAAAATATATTCAATCTTGTAATGTTTTATTATGCATGTAAACTACCAAAAGTGGAAGCATTATTAGTATATAGCATTTAAAAAACTGAAACAAAATAACTGCAATTTATAATTTTTTAAACAGTTTTAGTATACTTATTGGTAAATTAATACACAAATTATAATATAGGTATTCATTAAATGTTGCTGATTCTCTACTTTTAATATGAAAAAACGTATTACTTTTTTGTATCATTTCGTACATGATATGTATAAATAAAAATATTGTATATGGTATCAGTAGTTGTTTTATTTAAACAACCTAATTAAATTAAAATATTTTTCAGTGTTTATTTATTTTAGCTAAATTTTGCAGCAAAAGCTTAGCGAGATCTAGATAATTTATAAACTTAGTATAAATAAAATCAGATCAGCTTCACGCTGTTACCCGCACCCGGCAGAGGAAACCTAGTGTTTAGACACTTCGTTTCTCACTATCCACCGAATTCTGGAGGCGTTGAGTGGCGGAATTCGACGCCGCGCTTTGGTTCGCCACTAGAGCCAAAAAATGAAAATGTAAATTTTAATAAATAATTAATTTCCTCGTGTCGGTGTGATTAGATAAAACCTTTGTAGCAGTTTAGTCGAATAAATTTGTTTGTGTGAAATAATACAATCACGGAATATTAAGGAAAGTTTGCCAAAATGCAATAGTCATAGGCGTATCTAAAGATATTGTCGGGGAATTGGACTTTAGGTTTGAAGAGATTGTGTAAAGTTTTCTTTTTAATTTATTATTCAAATTTCTTGAGAGCTAACAAGGAAATTCCCCGGCACAGACACCCCAATCTCTCATTTCTGAGATGAGCGTGCATAAACGCGCAAATGAAAAAAATAAAACCATTGTTTTAGATTCTAACATCTACTTATAACATTGATGAATGTTCATGAAAATGTAATAATAGATTTTCTAGACGTTGTGGCGCAGGGACATAAGCGTGTATCGCGACGATTGTAGGTTCGATTCCCCCTCGGACGTATCAATTATTATTTACCAAGGTAAAAGCGCGGCTTTGAGTTTCGTCATTCAACATGTAATGTCTCGAAAAAAATCGGAAGGTGGGGAACGTAAAGTCTTAACACTAGGTTCTTCTGGCTAACCTGCTACATGCGGGATTGGTGCTGCTGATAGTTACTATTTAATTATACGTACAGATTACGTGTAATTTAATATTTTGTGTACACATTCAACAAAGAAACATAATACCCAGAGCCTGGATAATTTAATATAAAAACGATTTTAACGGCGCCACAACCTGGGTGTGTTCTCACGTCAAACGTCGCTTCTTTGACATCTAAGCATTTGTAATATTAGGCATATAATGGATCCGCTATCCTCCCCGTCGGGGTACTTAAGAGTTGGGGGAGATGAATAGTAATGCTTACAAATATAATTTTAATATACGAAGGTATAGCTCTACTGTGTTTTTTTATTTAATTAAATCACAGTCTATGGTGGTTTTCTATCTTACTCTATTTCACAGTAAATATTCTTATAAGTGAACAATACATATCTAATTACTGTGTTTATTTAGAATCTTGCAAGAATTTTGTCTGTGCTCTTAGGATTCAAATATACGGTATATTTGAATATTTCATATCAATTTCAGCTTTATACCTCCACTCGATCTCGAGTTAAATGATCTTGACGAATAAACAGACGAACAATAAAGTCATCCTATAAGGGTTTCGTGAAAAACGAAACATTTGAGGTAGGGAAACCTAACGAAACGTATATTAATTATTATAACTAAGATTTATTATTTATAATTAAATTAATTTAATTTATAATTTATTATTATTTATAATAATAAACTAACGGCCCGCTCGCGGTTTCACCCGCGTCAACTATGTTATTATTAATTTCTGTCTCCATGACTACGTCCTAGTGACGTCTATGCACAATTTGAGACTCCTAGCATTTGTAGTAACGAAGTTTCATACAAACTTTCAACCCCAAAAACAACCCCTTAGAAGTCGAATATTGCAAATTCCCGTCTTAGCGAGCACCTACGTCCTATAAGTAACTCCTATGCAAAATTTGATATCCCTATTCACTTGTAAATTCTGAGATTTCGTGATGAGTGAGTGACCTTTCGATTTTATATATATAGATAATACTATAATAATAAGTTCAAATCCAATGAATGCACACGTTGAAAGCATTTCTTCTGGTAAATAAACTAGGCGTTGTGTTATCATCTATAACGCAATATTTTAAAATGAAAGGTGGGTGTCTCTACATATAACCAAAATGAGAAACATTAAAACATCGACTTCACGTTGTATCCCGCATACAATAGGATAAGTACTGTAGTAGTTCTAACCTTGTGTTAAGACACTCCATTCTCCACTTTCCGCCGAATTTTTCGAGGCATTGCGTCTTGAGTGATTGAACTCGACGCCGGGCTTTTAGCTTGGTGCGAGAGCGAAGAAAATGAAAATATTAAGAAATTATAATTCATTCACTCACTCCATTGGAGATTGCACTAAATGAGAAACGTAAAAATATAAATATTGATATATAAATATTTTTGAGTAAAATACAATATACATATATAATGTTTCAAGTTAATGTAATGTTTCAAATTCTGTTATTCAGGTTAAGAACACACGTTAACAGTTAGAAGTTATGATACAATCTTAATGTTGAAGAATTTTCTGCTCTATAACCCGTGTAATCTGCCAGGAGTCAGTTCAAACCTCAGTGCATAGAAAACTTTTACAGTCACATATCACTCATAAAATCATAATGTTTTTATATAAAATGTCGTTAGTTAGAATTTTACTTGTAATTTTATGTTTTAAAATAGCTGTTCCAATGAGAATTATTGAAGATGATTTAAACGTGAACGACATATTGCGAACAGATTTAATGCCAACTTATTTTATAGAGGATACAAAAAGTAGTAATGCGAAGGAAGTTGTGAAAACTGAGCATGTATCTTCAGTAAACGGTTCAATAGACGCGGCATTGCTAACATTGGATTTTCACAGGTATGGATAGGATATGTATTATTTTCTGTGTTTCGTGATTTATAAAAAAATAAAATTTAATTCCCTTTTTGTCTGAATTCTGGAGGCACTGTGTGTTGAAAGGCGGAACCCAACGCCGCGCTTGCCTGGACTCCAAAGCCAAGAAGTGAAATTATTAAATATTTCACTTCCTCAAGTGAGAATCGAACCAACAACCTCTGCCCCTGCGCCACAACTGACTGACTGACTTCAATTATTTTTAATCCAGATAAATAATACACGTAATATATATAACATTTTCTATATTTATAGGAAAATGATGAACGAATACCAGTGTAGAAACTACGTTGCAGAACAAATATTAGAAGAAATGGGCAAGAACGTGTTGCAAAGTCGAATTGGGAAACCATTTGAGAATGTAGAGTTCGGAGGTAGTGTATTCTCTAGAAGTTCACAAGACACGAGGAACAACGTTCTGTATGATGCTGGGTCTGTTAATTACCAGGAATGGTTAGCCAAGTATGTCCATTAAAGATATTTTAGTTATTTAATAAATATAAGTAGGTACTAAGTACAATCTTACCGTTATTCTATAGTCATTGTTTCTCTTTTGTTTCAACCTCTCGAGTGGGAATCGAACCTACAACCGTAACGTTTACAGTCAGGCTGTGCGTTATGCCAGGACGGACCCCTACTTTTATTTAAATGTATCTATAAATATCCATTTTGATATTTCAGGGTCATGGCCCTAAATGATGTTTATAGACATTACAATGTATCTCCAGTTTTTAACGTGTCACATCAAGTGGAGTCTTCCCTACTCCGCCCTGAAGCAAGAGAAGGTTATGAAGTCGAAGGTGCTGATCTACCCATCGGAGACACTACGGGACTACTGTACGACGTTTCAAAGCATGGTACGACATTTTTATAACATTATTAGTAAAATATGAATAATTACTATAAATACTGGCTTTCGTAGTTTATACTAATCCCTTTGTATATAATCTAAAAGTGTCGAATTTATTTCAATTTAATAATATATGGGTAAAAGTAAAGACAATAGTCGTCAATTACCTTTCTTTTGTACTTTGTATCCATCCTTTAAATATCTCAACAGTATCTATAATGAAGCTGAATTCTTGAGTCTTTGCATGTTGAGTTTCGAACTTAACGCCAATTCTAAATATGCAATATTTTATTCCCCCGAGTGGGAATTGAACGTTTGTGTGATGTGTCCCTACGGTATATAGGCCTCAATGGAGCTTTTAATAACGTTTAAAATGATTATAGATAGCAATATAAAATGTTTTTTAATGTAAAAAGTCGTAACTAATATAATAATGTTTTGATTAACGAATATATTTAAATATTTATAAACGTAGGTGGTGGTTACGAATACTCAATGCCTCCACCTCCTCCGCCACTGTACCATCATTCATCACCACAAGTTCATGATGTCCACGAAGAATATGGCGTTGAACATTCTCACGGACTTGGACTGGCCGATCTCTTTGAAATATCTCTTACTGGTATCGCTTTTCTGTCGTTTGGAATGTTTGTGCTGCAAGTACTTATGTGTATTACAATGGTAAATAGATTTACTATATTTTTTTTTAATTATGGATTACTTTTCATTAACCTATAGTAATATACGCTATAGCGGCGTATCGTATCGTGGAAAGTAGGTACTTATAATTGCACTGACAATTGCTTACAATTTCTAATAAGAAATAATATATATTTAAAATATTATTAACGAAATGTGACATCAATTTTGCCATTGTGCCACCTAACATTAACATTATGACTTACTAGACTGTCTACCATTCTCACAAGAGATATGTGGAAAAAAATCGATAATAAGTTTAATCGACTGTCGACAAGTGTAAAATATTTAGTAAAATCCATTAATTCATCGCGTTTTTAGAGTGGAGTCTAACTTGAGCGCTATGGGTGAAAAGTAGAGAATACACTGACTTATTATTTATTCTGTCTTCCTTTTCCATACAATTAATTAAGATGTGTTTAAAATAGTAATATGCTATAACTTTTATTTCTTGTTTTTAGAATCACCCTCAACCACAACTGATGCAAGTTGTTGACAACGGAGACACCGTCAACGTGGATGACGTATTTCGAACGAAAAGAGAAGCAAATACTTCTAAACAGTCTATACCTATTCTCAACAACCTAGCCCGACACGCGTTAATGGCGATTAAGCCTCAATCTACTTTATGTGTATATAGGACTCTATGTTTAGGAAATAAGCAAGCAAGAAAAATTAGAAATAGTAACAAATATTGGTTACCGCTGTGGCAGTAAGTTAATTCTTCTTATGACAATATCTTGTAAAGTGTAAAAAAATAGAGATATTGGTACGAAGGTATTAAAGAAGTATTATTTGTGAGGCTGTAGTGCCGCCGGGGCCGGCTCGCCAGAGTTTGGTGGAAAGTGGGGAATGGAAGTGTCTTAATGGGAACGGAGTTTCTTAATACTAGGTTCCCTGAGTTCCCTTTGGTTTGGTTTCCCAAAAATTAAAAAACTATTACTTAATGTATTTATTTATTTATCAGTGCAGGAGTAGCGTGGACACGCGGCGGATCTCTGGGAGCATTGCGTGCAGCAGCGCTAGGTCTTGGCGGTGCTAACTGTGAAGACTTCTATCCTAAACAAAATTGTGCTTAGTTGCTTAACTCGAACTTAACTTAAGTAACTGTATTAATTTCACTAGTAATTTTTCAGTAAACTATAAATTATAAATTATTCTCATTTCCAGTTTAAGTAAAGTTTATAGTTATATATACATTTCTAGGTGCATACTATATATATTAGACATGACAAGTATGTAGGTACATTTATGCAGAATATCCATTGATGTACCGTATTCTATAATTTTTGTGTATTAAAAACTGTAAAAGTAACGGTTGAATGTTTTGCCGGGTCTGCCTACCACCAGGTAGCGAAATGTTCATTCATTTCAAAATCCATTCATTTAAATCAGAAGTTTCTGCAATTTTTTTTGAATAATGAATATTTTGAATTTGAATTATACAGAAGCTAATATCTATGTAATAAATTGGATAAATTTTGCTCAATTAAAAGAGTTGTTACACATGCTTGTATCAATTATCGTATTGGAATAATATTGGAGAGTAAAAATAAAAAATAAAAACATACTATTTTATGTGATTTATTTCTTGCTATTATTATCTATGTACAGTTTTAAATTATATACATTTAGCTGAATATTATGTTGTAGGTACAATCCATGTTATATTTAAGGAATAAAGAATAGAAAGAAATTTACAAAAGGCGACCTTATCGCTAAAACAGCGAGGTCTTCCAAGCAACCTTAACGCATAAGACGTAAAGCGTAGGAAAATTCAATTATAAAGTATCATTCCTTTAATAATACGACATAAAATAATATCATTACAATTATTTTCAATTACTTAATGGATAATTGAAATTTAAAAATATTAATATTAGCGTATATTTCCCTCTACATTATTCTATTTACATAATATATGTACGTAGTAAAATATTTAAATAATACAATTAAGCTAAATTTATATATTTTTTATATTAATCCTCGACTACGAATCGACAATATCTTTTTAAAGCTTCTTGCACATGTATAGGGCATGGCGTTGGCATGGTTACTTGACACACGTAGGTACTCAAGCATTATTATTAAAGTAAGAGAACCCATGGTCTTCCAAAATGAAGAAATTTAAGGAGTCAGTGATTAATCACTACCGGCGATATTGCGGAGATTTTTATTTTTTTTCTAATAACTTGACACCTGCAACGTGTCGAGTAAGTCCAAAGTCGAAGTGAGAAATGTAGCGAGTTACAGTATACTTGTGTACATTTAGCACTGTAATTAAAACAGTAAATACTATACAAATATTACAAATAAGGCGAACACGATTCATATTTTATTCATACGTCTATAGGCTGGCGTATGCTTTATTATAATAAGTGATTGAATTATACTGTCGTTACGCAGTGTGGACGCTTTTGATAGTACGTGTCAAATACATAATATAATAACATTTTATTTCTATTTTACTATTGCAGTGATGAAACAATTTTGGTTAAACTTTGCATGCAGGAAGACTACTTTTCTAAAAGGATATGTAGGATATTTTAGACTTAGAAAAAATATGCAAGGTACGCTAGAGCAGATGCTAGTGATAATAGGTATAATTGCATTTTGGTTTCAGTATTTTGACTCAAAACCACATACGAATTCAATATTATATTAAAAAAGGGGGGGTTATTTTACAAAAAGGGTTAGCGTCGAACTACTTTACTCTACCCAAAACACTTTGTATAATAATGTACAACAATTACAAAAGCACATACTATAAATGGTACTAATATATGTACATTTTTTATCTAGGGTTGCGAAGAAGGTAATGTTACTGGAGAAAATACGCAGCTAAGAGGTGTATACGCGTAAGGATTTAGTAGTGAATATGTTTGAGGGGCAGGTCCGAAGATATGTCCTGAAAATAGCCCTTGACGTTGAGCGATTTTTAAACGAGATGTTAATTGCTTTTTCCATTTTGTCCTCCGATTTTGAAACCAGGTTTTGATTTGAACCTCAGTGAGCCCCAACGCTTTTGAAAGTTCCATTCTTTTTGAAACACTGAGATATTTGTCAAGTTTAAATTCAGTTTCCAGCCTCTCCAGCTGCTTGGCGCTGTATGCTTGGCGAGGTTTCCGTTCAGGTCCCGCTCGTCTTGGTCGTCTGTTGTTTTTATCATCTGTTGGTCAAATAAAAAAAATAATTAAAACACTATTAAGTATACAACATTTTTTATAATTTTCTTCATCTCTGGACTCTACTGTAGTAGAAATCCATATTTCGCATATTTATCCCTAAATTTAATATTATACAAGATTATTAGAATTTGGGACTAAAACTGTCACAACTAGACAACGGAGGAGATTATCAACCGTTTATTATAAATATAGGTTCCCTCTGCCTACTCTGCTGTGTGCCGGATACAGCGTGAAGCTGATTTTATTATTTTTATAAATATAAAATATAACAATTATTTATTTAATAGCTACTAAGACTAAAGCTCTTATGAAGAAATCGTAAACGCAACAGAACACACCTCAACATACAAAGTAGCTGCTCTCGCTTAAAACAAACAAACTAATTTTTTTCTCGAGTATTAATCAGAATTGTCACAGAGTCTCGTTAAGTGGCTATAAACACAATCAGGGTGTTTGGACTGCGCCTGCGCAGTTTGAAATCTCATATGTCAATATAACATTGTGGCGGGTGTATGGTGTGTGATGGTCTCGCTAACTGAATGTTAACGATTTGCGTAACCAATGTGGGGACGGTTGTCTGTGCTGTTAAACTTATGGTTATATTTGTTGTAACTAATATTAAATTAGTTAATTCAAAAAAGAATATGTCTTTATGTTACTTTGCTTAAGTATGCGGTGGGAATTTAAATATTAATTTTAATTCCGGATAGTTAATTATATTCTGGTGAGACAAAAGGGGTAGGTTCCGCCATTTAACGGAAATCGATTGCGAAGAACAGAATATCTTGACACTAGCTATATGGGATACTGTGTGATGCTGAAAAATATATATCAAAGACAAAAAATAAGATTCATCCATCTGAAAATCTTCAAAAATATTGTATAATAACTATTTAGTAAAAACACATTTTCTAAGTTGCCTGCAAATTTTTATAAAAATGTTTATAAAACCGTTTCACACTATCAAATCTAATGTTAATATTACAATGACGCATATTGAACATCAATAATAATTATTTGCCGAATAAATTTAGGATATTACATACAAAAACTTTATACGAATTTTATTTAAGAAATATAGTGAACGTGATATTAGCACAATTTATAATAAATTCGTGTATCATCTTTTCTCGTTACACTTCTAACAGCACAACGCGCTAAGAACTAATGTAAATAGACGAGCTTTGTCAGTAATTATCGTGGCAGCAGCTGTTTACCGACACTTCTGTGCGAAGTCGCGACCACCGTCCGTCGGTCGGTTGGCGACAATTCGACGAATGTATCTTCGGACGTATCCCACTAAACGGAACGCCATGTATACAGTGTTAGCTTACCTCGTTAGCAAGATTGACAAATATTTTTCATATTTAACACATTTTTTTTACTATCATTTAATACGTTTATTGATTATTATTAACGTATTAAATGTAGATAAATTTATGACGTAAAACTTGGCGTGATGTTTTTCATGCGTACGATAATAGGTGCTGAAAATATTAGCAAGATTTGTAAGTATTGTAGGAGTCTCTTTTTTATATTTGTTAACCGTATTTGCAAATAAAAATCATAGCTATATGATGAAAAATACATATTTATGGTGGTAACTTGGATTTCGGTATTACATTTGATAGGTGCTCCTTACATTTTTTAGATCTTTTTAATTTTTTTAGCTTCACGCTGTATCCCGAGCAAGCAAGAACACAACGCTTCGCTTTGCCTCGACTTCAAACTTAAGAAATGAAAATATTAAATATTTCATATTTTCGAGTGGAAATCGAACCCGTCACCTGTCACGTTTACAGTCACGACTAGCCTTAATGACCTTGGTAATTTGGTAATTTGTTAAAAAATATTTTTGAACATTCGGTTATATACATACATTGGTAAGTGTAAAAACGAGAAATCATGACTATGAGTTTAACAGTTGTAAGTTTAAACAGAAAGTTTGAATCACAGCCGGGCTCCGTGTCTTTTCTCGGATATGACACATGACACACTAATTTTATAGCCACCGAAATTCCGAGCGCTCATCGCGACTAATGTGACAAAATATGTAGTTAACAAACAAAAAAAATGTTTTAGGATAACGTTAAGATTCTAGTTAACATGATTTTAAAAATAAAATCAAATACTAATTCTTTAGATGAAATTCAGGTTTTTTCTTTAAATTCATTAAATTTACTTTTAGGCATCAAATTTTACACTTCAAATTCATGATTTTACTTATTAGCCGTTTTAAATCTCAAATTCGTAATTTTTTACTTCAAATTCCTATTAATTCCTCATCCAAGTGGCAGAAAATAAAATTGTCATATCAAAATACGATGTTTACTATGAAATTGATAAATCTATGAAATGTAAAATTAGTTTTCGAAATGGATCGATAAATAAAAGCAATAAAAAAAGATAAAACATAAACAGAAAAAAAAATCGGTTAAGTACGAATCGCACTCAGGATAACATACGATCACTATAAAAAATTTCAGGTTTACAGGTCTACCGGAAGTATAACTTATAAAATTTGACAAAGTTAGGTTTCCGGGCATATGCACCTATACAACATTTTTTCTGTTATTTGTATTGTAACTTGTAAGTTCTCACTTCGTGCTAAATGTCATAACTGTAGGTCCACAGAAAGTACCCTATAGGGCCGCTTAATTAAAAATTACGACGTGAAATTCATACAAAATTCAACAAGATTGTTGCATAAATATATTCGTATCTTTTTAACATTTTTGTTGACTGGAAAGCTCGGAAGTCTTTAGGGTTCCGTACCTTTTAAGGAAAAAACGAACCCTTATAAGATCACTTTGTTGTGTATCTGTCTGTCTATCAAGAGTCTTTATCTTAAGAACGTTTGTCCATATCGAGTTGAAATTTAAAACATATACTCAGATCTATCTATCTCATATCACTGGATTTCCTGAAAAAACCGTATTTCTACATTTACTTAAATAAACGATATACCCGTTTATATTGCAAAATACGCGTATTTCGACACTATAAAGGGAATTATTAAAATTCAAGCAATTCAAGCTAGTTCAGGTGAAGTATCAAATGAAAGGGTTCTGATTAAGCTAAGCTTAAATTTCAGATAAAGCTCAAGACCTCTAAGCCTTGTACGGAACCCTTGCTACAAAAACTGGAATTGCGTACGGGCGAAGCCCGAATCGCGCTTGTCTAGTTTTTATGATTTTAAATTACTACTACTCTATGAAAACAACGAATTTAAACCTGAATTTCACCGCGGCCAGATCGGGCCCATTAGAACAACTAAGGTACATGCAAGAATAAATTGGATACTTATATTGCCACCAATAAATAGTCGTGCGGAAAGAACCGACGGGGTACAAAGAGTTGAAATGAACCCGTTCAGTTCTAAGGAGTGCAGCGAAGTGATTACAAAATACTTTGTCATTGTAAATAAAAACCTATTTTATTTAAAAGAAGTTCGTTGCACCTAAATATTACCCGGGGTGGAAGTCGGGCTTAAGTCTGAGTCATTTAAACTAGCATATTATACTGCTTATAACAGAGGGAAATTGAATAACCAACTTGTAGCTTGGAGTTAAGTTGTCATTTCATTATGAAAAAGTTAAGATATATTAAAAAATACAACAAAACAATAAATAACGAATTATAAATAAAATCTAAATATGAAAATTTAGTAATAAAGTAATACAAAAATACGTAATAAGATAGCATGTGCCTCATCGCGTGACCGCGCTCGGGTGCGAATGTTCACACGCATTTTATCCTGATCTGTATAGTACCACCACACGCAATCATCCCCCTGGCGTGTATAATTGATATTTGTTATAACGTTCAAATATATGGAACTTATGTTACATAAGAATTTATTTAATTTTACTAGGATTTAGTATCCCGCATAATATTGTACGTACCCTGTAGAGGTAATTTGCTGTTAAGATACTCCGGTTCTCACTTTCCGCTGATTTTCAAGACACTTATTAATTAACTTATTAATAATTAAGTTACCTAACTTAGACTAAGAGTTAAGACTACTAAGATGCTTTCAGTCTTCGGCAATTTGCTAGCTTTTATACGAGAATAGATTTGACCTTAACCGTTGCATTTGTATTTTAACAGCATCAAATATTAACTATATCGCCTTTTTTTGGGAAGAAAATTGACTTAGTCAATTTTGTTCGTTACTGTGGTTCACTCTTTTATTTTTTAGTTTACGTTTTTCATTTTAGTTCCGTAATGTTTCATATTCTTACTACCTACTCGTTTGTATACTATTATTCACAACATATTTTTTTTCTTGTTTAGTTAAATCATTTATTGTAAATGTTAAATTACTAAAAAAAATCAAGTGTTTGAATGTGAATGCGACGGTTGCGGGTTCTATTTGTACACGCTTAGCGGGAATGGATTATTTCATATTTTCATCATTTTCAAAGCGTAATGTCGAGTTTCGCCACTCAACACGCGATGCACTCGAATTCTGTGGTATGTGGAAAACGAAGTGGCTTAACAATAGATTTCCTCTACCTACTACAGCGTGAAAATAAATAAAAACCCCATCAAGTGCGAGTCAAACCACGTATCAACTTCAGGATTGTAGGTAAATGGGAAGTGCTACTTATAAAAGTTTACAAACTTAAGTTTGCAGACGTATGCACTTATTTTACACGAAATGAACGATGTGGAAAATTTAATTCAAGATAGAACGAAAAAAACTGTAAAATTACAAAATTTACAGATATTTCAGGGAAAACAATCATTACTAATTTGTATTTCTGGTTCATTTCATACAAAATAGGTGCATATGTCTGCAAACTTAAACTTATCTACTTTTACAACTTATACTTGCTATTCACTTACAGTTACAACTGAAATTAGTACGGAATCCTTGGTGGGCGGGTCAGAATCGCACATAACCGAACTTTTTTGTTTAGTTAAGATATATTCAACATTGAGATTTATTAAAACTAACCTAAATTAAATTAATTTAAAAGATTTATTATTAAAAGTATACCGTAGTATGTAGAGGTCGGTTGTTGTGTAGCGAGCCAGTGTGCGTACGCGTGTCCCGCCAGTAGCTCTGCACCGTTCAATGCGTTTAAATCCGAACAAGTTGATGTTGATGAAACTGAAACCGTTAAGTATTATTATAATTTATACAAAAAATAGCTTTATAATGATATTATTATTTTCTCATGTCAATCAAATAAATTTTCATTTCTACTTTTGAAGTATAATACATATTTTTAAACATATAAATTACCATTATGTTCATCTCCCGTTTCTTCTATATCTTCAGCATCTTCCATTTGTGGTTTTTCGCTAGCATTGCCTACATTGGTGCCCAGAATATTATCAATAAGAAAATTTTTGCCTCTACCATTTAAAGAGCTATTCGTTACATTATTTACAGTAAATGGGGTATTATTAAAACAAGATTTAGTTTTAACAGTCATTCTGCTGGTACAAAAGTTCTTACTTATAGAATAAATAGAGTCCATGCTATTATACACATTTGAATTTAGTGTAGTGTTAAGTTCTCTTTTATCACTATTTTCACAAATCACATCGATCGATTCATTTTCACTATCAAAATTAGATTCGCCGTCTGAATCATAAACCAGATTAGCACACTTTAATAGTTTGTCATGTAATGACGGTCCAGAGTCGTTTTCACAAGTGCTTGATATATCGTTAATCGAATTCATTATTTATATAAATAATTATCGTGCTCATTTATATATAGAAAAATAAATGCCATTTCAAAAACACGTTACGTTCGCGAAAGTTAAAAATGGACTATTATAGTCACTTCTAAGTCGTGAAATGGTAGTAATTGGTTTCGAAAATAGGTGGCGCCGAGCAAACTGATGCGGAAGCTGTAGGTATCACTGCATTGAGATTCTGTTATGCTACTGGCTGATAATCTGATGGAGGGGATTACGCCATCTTAAGGAGGTGGGGCCTACAGCACCGCCTGTGAAAATTCACACCTTTCTTTTATTTGATAACAAGTTATATGAGAGCTTTTTACCGCACAATGGATCCCTAAAAGCTTATGATGAGATCTGCTTAGGGAATATTGGCTGGCCATTATTTGTGTGTCATCAATTTTATAAGTGGTTTTGATGAATGTTCCGGTAGTGGGTAAAATAAAAATATATTTTTTATTGCTAAAGTGTATTTTATATACGAGTATACTTTCATAATAAATATCTTCTATTTAAATAGAACATTTGTTAAAATTAGATTATTAATATAATAAAATAAATTTATATTCCCATTTTGTTTGATCAACTTAACAGAAAGAAGGTTACCAAATTAGGATCTGTAATTTGTGCCTACTACACTTTATTACACTGAGGCTACCAACATTGTAAGTCGACGTTGTGTAACGATATTGCTTTCCTATTAGGTTATTAAGAGTAAGAATAAGATGTAGTTTTAGAGGCATTTAATTTTAGCAATTAATTTTGGAGGCATTGCGTCCTATATGGCGAAACTCAACACTTTGACTAATGAGTCAACTGGTAATGACCAGAGCGAAGAAATGATTAAATATTTAATTTCCTCGAGTGGGAATCGAAATTACAGCAAAATATAGTTGTCATCATATTGCAAGCAGTTCTAAAGAACAACAAATATATATTTAGAAATATAAAATGAATCCCGGACGCCCAAGGAAGCGTTGGTTGGATGTCGTGATGCAAAGGTCTTACCACCGAGGACGCAAAAGACTGTGTAAAGTGGAGTAAGTTGAGTAGGAAGGCAAACCAGGATTAATGCCAGGAAGAAGAAAATAAAAAGAATCATTGTTATAAAATACATATCTATAAACGTAATGTAGAGGGATTAAGCGTGTACAATGTTCAGAGAATATAAAATAAAATAAATATATCCAGGGCTCTTTTATGTAAGAAACGGAAGCCAATAAAGTATTTTATTAGATTTTTTTCGTCTGCCTGTTGTTTACTTCACGGAAAAACTACTGAATAGATTATGATGAACTCGGTTATCAAGACTGTAGTCCTCGGTATTACACAGGCTATAAATTATTTTAAAAGTATAAGAGATATATATAGAGAATTATAAACATTTTCTGTTAACATAATAAACAAAAGTCCCTAACAGCCTGGCTAAATCCTAAGAGTGGAATATAACGCCTTAAGTATAGGTTTAGAATACCTGATGTGCGAGCCTAGGACCTAAATAATATTTATTCAAAGAAATAATTTCATAGGCACTTATATTCAATGTAATAGTGAATGTAAAAGTTCTGTTTTCTATTTTGGTATTAGTATTATTAGTGCATGAACAATTTATATCTTTTATGTGTAATGTATGAGACAGCTTAAATCCTTTATGTATGTATGAATTTTGTTTGTATTTACCTTATGTATGATACTGTGAAAAAGTTTTCTTTTGAAATTCAACCAATAGACAGACCTCAACGGGACGATAGACGAAGGCAGGAGAGTATACTATATGAGCTATTCGTAAGTGTTTTAGATTGCTTAGTAGATTTAAGATTACTCTACATACTCTATTTCTCTCTTAAAATGACTTGTCTTTCATTAAAAAAATAGAAACACAATGGTCAAAATTAAAAAAAAACTAAATTGATCCTCCTATAGACAATTAAATTGAAGATAAATAATTATTACCAAAATGTCTTTATTTTTTTATCTACAAAATGGCATCGTTGTGTAAAATTACTACGAATTTGTTAATTACATATTTTACTTAATTATAAATCTTATTGTAAAATTATTACGAATATTTACATACTAAAATATAAAATATATATTTTCTTTAATTAAGCAAATAACAGCCTCTAGATCCTTTTTATAGAACTTTTCAGAACTTTCATTGCATTGAAAAGCTCGTGAAGCGGTGTTCGGTTCTACAGTCCACAGATGTCGCTTTATGCCGTAGCTACGGAAACTCTTACCAGACTTGTATTACTTTTACATCTTTTAACAGATGGCAATGCTAGATGATGTTTCCATTAAAATATTTAGATGGATCTACTGTTGCTATTGTGAGATATATTCGTTAGCCGATTTTAAATGCTGTGAGCATAAAAAAAAAATATTAGTACTGAACTATATTATTGAGAAATGAGAAAAGAAAATCAAAACTCAAATCAAAACGCAATGTCTCCAGAATTCGGCAGGAAGTGAGAAGCGGAGTGTCTTAACACCAGGTTCCCTCTGTCACACCTGCTACATGCGGGGAATAGCGGGCAATTGAAAAAAAAAAATTCTTTTTTTTATTCTTGTACTCATAACATGTGTTCTTGTACACATAATATTTACCAGGCTAGGCTACCAGTGCAAATGGATTTATATATATGCAATAAATTTGGCCCTCCTTCCCCACTTGAACTAAAATTTATTATGATGTAGATTGTACCGAACGTATTACGTTTTACCTAATTTTATTATGCTTATATGAAGTACGTATTAAAAAATATTATTTACTTAATATTTCCATATATTTATAGTGGGAATGATGAAATGGAAATATTCACATAATATTGGCTCTTGCTACCTGATATTTATGTACGTCAAAACGAATTCTACGTACACACTTACGTAAGAGTAAAGGGTTTTCAATATACCACTAGGTAAAATGTGATCTTTGGAATTTCCTTGGAAATCAATAGTAGATGATTTTTTTTAGTAAAAAATCATTGTTATGTCAATATTGCCTCAAATAAGAATAGAGATTTTGTACAATGTTCTACAAATTGCATCTTTGAGTTAACCGGGACTGGACTTAGATTTCGTTACGTCCAAATAAATTCAACACAGCAGGGTAGGAAAAGGGAACCTAGAGTTACGACACTCCTTTCCCCACTTTCCGCTGAATTCTTGGGGCATTGCGTGTTGAGTGGCGGAACCCTCACCTCAAATTAATTATTCAAACCAAAATTACTATTTTATCATTTGATGGAAACTAAAATTAATAAAATATTTTATAGATTTTGAATCAAATTTCACACCATGGTGTTGTTTAAAAAGTATTACCAACAGCTATGGTATATGATATTTTACATGTACTAGTTATATTTCTTTTTCTCGTACGAGTTCTCAATACCGTTGAGCTTTGGTTGCTGTTTTGTTCATTTGCCTCCCACCACCATTTCTATTGTTACATTTTTATTTAGGTTTAACATTTATATTAATGTAACAAAAGTTTTTTAAATAAATCATAAAAAAAATGTGTTTTTAGTGTTATTTGAATTCCTTAATATGTAATTTGAATCCTTAACATGTACTGAACATGTAAATATTAATGTAATTTCCGTTGCTTTAGTCTAATTAAACAATACTCCAGACAAATCTTTCTTACGGCAACAAATGGAATGGTGTTTTAATAGCCTCTAACTCCACACATGAATCAAAATGTTTCAAATATTTAGAATGTTAAGTGACAATTTGAGGTAAAACGTCATAATTCTCCTTGACAAACGTTGGCATTCCCCAGGTGAGTATTTCGTCTTTGAAATGGATTCTAGCAATGCCTTCATTCTTGCTCGAAGATGGAGTGAAGCTTAGTGGCCCGTGCAACGGTACAAATAAATAAAGGTCTTAATTAATATTTTTATATAGATATGTAACGGTTAATATGTACTATAGTAATATGCTAAAAATAAATAATTGTTTTAGTTTTTTATTAATTATTCACTGCAAGTGAAATGTACGTTGGGTTGCCAGAAATATTATGTTTATATGTTTATGTTATTTTTGTACAGATTTTCTGTAATTATAATATACTATATATTTTTTTAACTATAAAGTCCGGTCATGATACTTTAAATAATGCTTCTTTGTTTATGGTTCTTTGTATCTTATGTTTTGAAAGCTAAAAATCAGATTCGTCTTTTTTGGATATGTAATAAAATTATATGAGCATTATTAAAATTAAAA
The DNA here is from genome assembly GCA_036379175.1 of Heliconius cydno galanthus. Classification (NCBI taxonomy): domain Eukaryota; kingdom Metazoa; phylum Arthropoda; class Insecta; order Lepidoptera; family Nymphalidae; genus Heliconius; species Heliconius cydno. Next base: position 617,660 of record JAKRZM010001188.1, on the reverse strand, counting down.
AGTACAAAAACAATAAAAAATATATATCATAACATAAAAAGTCTATCATTAGTACCTAATTTTAAATTATTAATATATTTTTTTTGCCGAAGGAACCCTAAACAATAACGTGCTCTCGTTTAATTCTGAATTATCTCGCCGAGAGTGAATGTTTATCTTTTCAATGGGCACGGAAAAATGTGAGGCTCTAAGTAAGTTGAAAGAGCATTCCCCGCTTCCGTAATCTGCTAAAACAAATTGAACATTCATTATGGGTATTCAACGTTAAAATTTACAATAAATTTATTTTACTTGTAAATTACGCTCCAGTTGTACTATTCTTTATCAAAAGTAACATCTGAGTTTGCTAATATCAAAAATAATATATAAAAATTTTGTAAAAATAAGATTTTAACCTTATTCCCATTTCTTTGTTAAATTTTGGTCCTTTATTTTACAAGGAGAACCGGAGACCTGTAAGAGATTGCTTGAATCAATAAGGCCGCCTTTGCATACACTTTATAAACTTATATTGTTTTTTTCTATTGTCTGTATTTTTGTATTTCTTCTTTTTTTCTGTGTGCAATGAAGTATATTCTATTCTATATTTCGTATAGCATAAAATATAATATTTCAGGTTAAAAACAATAATGACCTAAAAAACTAGGGTTATCACCAAAAAAATATTAAACAACGAGGTAAGTACTTTGTTAACATAACCACGCAAAATTAAATAAACCGCACTCGGGGTAAAGCTTGTGTCCCTGTTTACGTAATTAGCACTGAGGAATTAACCCCCCTACATTGTATATTTGGGGCATTATCTTACCATATACGGACGAGATAAATACTTCATTTTAAACTTATTCTCTATTTTAAATACTTATTTAGTTAGTATTATTGCTATAATATAATATGATTTATGGCCATTGCTGTAGAGTGTTGTCAATATTAAAAAACATACATATAATGTTTTTTTTTTCATTTTATATATACATGCTGTAAATAAATTATAATCTAAATTAGAAAGTAATTTAAAAAAATGAATTTACAACTGAATGTAAATCTTGTCTAGTCTCAGTGGATTAGATTTTGAAGGTGGTCTATTTCGTATAGTTTATTTTGTACATATCTATTAATAAATTAGAATTTAAGTCTCCTTTCTTTAGCTTCACATTAGCAGAGTATCATAGCAGGGTAGTCAAAGAAAAAATAGTGTAAAGGCACCTCGTTCTCCACTTTAGGCCAGAACTTGAAATTGCATATTAACGACGGAACTTAGCGCCGTGATTTGTCTTACCAAATGAAAATAATTTATTCAAATGTCACCTCGTTGAGCGTTCATTTTTATTATTAACAGTTCAATTTCTTACTTTATCAAATCATAGATGAGTAAGCCATAATTCATATTTTCAAATAGCGCATACGAGACCATGTACAATCATTTTAAGTATATTGCATCTAGTCGTCGTTCTTATATATTTTACACAAAATTTATTTCAACATTCTAATATTACTCTCAGGCTGATGTGTAGAAGATAGGAACAAACCATACGCTTAAGCGTGTTTACCTCCAATACTCTTATTAATATCCATACCTATATTATAAATTCGAAAGTAACTCTGTCTGTCTGTCTGTCTGTCTTTTACGCAATCAGGGCCAAACCGCTAATTTAATTGTGATAAAATACTCATATAGA